>CM077250.1:29629362-29761862 GCA_039654775.1 Spinibarbus caldwelli | reverse complement strand
ATATCGCAATGTGAGTTTTTTCCAATATCGTGCAGCCCTAATATATATATATATATATATATATATATATATATATCCAATTAATTGAGGAAATAATTGACACCGACACATGTTTATTTCAGTGGCTGTCAGATCGAAGGAAGAGAATCTTACAGAAGAATGATGCTGGTGAGCTCTCATGTTTCATAATCCTTTAACATTTTGTGAAATAATGCTATAAATAATAGTTTTAATAAAAACAGGGTTGAGTGTTATTAACATTTGTAACACCCTTCAATTTAGTGAAATGTACATTTTTCTGTAATCATGTAATGTGAATTATGTGCTTTAGTAAATAATTTTACTGAGTTTTATTTGTAATATGAAACTTTTGTGTTCTCCAGTGATTCAGTTTACCCTTGACAGTACAACTTTTTTTTTTATTGCAAGTCATATTTCCATGGCTTTATATAGTACAGACCATTTCTTTTCTTACTGACGTTATGTCAGATTATACTGAAGTATATTTTGATATGTGTGTTAATTATACCTCTGTCTGTTTATTTTTCATGGTAAAGGCTGGCACACTCTCTCTTATATGCTCTCCTGTAGAGCATTAATAAAGACATCTGGTAATTTCTTCAATTATATTAATAGATATCCAGAAGAGGATTGAGCTGATTCAGGATTTTGAGATGCCCACAGTCTGCACCTCCATCCGAGTGTCACGAGATGGCCAGTTCATTTTAGCTGCAGGTCTGTATCTTTACCAGATGCATATGCTGAATGTACAAATAAATGATGCTGAACGTTACTTTGAAATCATCTGAAAATGTTGTTGAATGCTTCCAGGCACATACAAACCTAGAGTCCGATGCTATGACACTTACCAGTTGTCTCTGAAATTTGAGAGGTGCCTGGATTCTGATGGTAAGTGTTATAATTACTGTATAATGCATGCAAATATGATATCATCATCCAATCAGCATCCATGGTACCATCTGTTTTCTAAATGCTAGTTCTAGTGGTATGAAGTCTAGGGTTTAGATTGGGTGCTGTCGATGGTCTCTGTAATAAAAGCCCGGTGCACTGCTTAATATTTAATCACACACAAACAACCTGAGCTCTCATTAATGTGCCGTCGATTGCAAATAACACAGCAGATGATGGGTAAAGCGGCTGGTTGATGTTGTAATTAAGGACGCTTTGTCACTCACTGCATGGGTTTTATTCCTCTCACAGTGGTGACGTTTGACATCCTATCTGAGGACTACTCGAAGGTAAAACCCACACGGCCTTTACATGCTGCTTTGTGTCTTTTTCTGTTTGTCTTTTTGTTTTATGCTTGTGTTATTTTAACAAATGTAAGATTTATGAGGGTTTTTGGGGACAGAATACAGTTGTACATCCTAATTTCAGGGTTTCCGCGGGGTCTTAAATTTAGTTGAATCAAATTTAAGGCCTTAAAAAGTCTTAAATTGTACAAGAAAGTCTTAATTATGATTTCAAGAGGTCTTAAATTTGGAGACGGAAAGTCCAGAATTGCGATATGGCTGAATCTGACGATTAAACTTCAAAAGGCTATGATTTGATTAAATAAACACGAGCGCTGCAAGTTCAAAGTCCGGTGCTGCGCTGCTTTGTGTTCAGTCTTTACCGGGAAAACTCTTATATTTCAGCCAAACGCGACACCTGCTGACAGAGAATCAATCAGTTAACATAGATTAAACTAGAGTGCGTGCGATTCAGTCTATTAAAATACATTTAGACTGATCACATAATTTAAGATATGGGGGCAGAAAATGTATAGCCTATATTTATATCATTTCATATAGTTAATATCACACGAAGAGTGCCATTTTTTTTCTCCAAAAATCAGCATGATTACAAATGTGATATTGATTTTATGCAACAGTTCAATAAACAAGAAGTTCATTTTAAGAGACTTACGTTTTAGACACCATATTGGCTGTTTTTGCTCTATTTCTACAACAAAAATAATTCCAAACACAGCCACAGCACTGTTTTGCGTCTCTGAGCAACATGACAGGGTTTCGTTCCTGAATGAATCAAACGTTTAAATGATTCGGTTCAGTCGCAATGACTCACTTATTAACGCTGACTTACTGCCGCCTATTGGCCGTTTTAATTTCACATTTAAAGTATATTCATATTTTTTAAATAATTTCAAACATCAGTTTTCAACGTTTTATGTTTCAAATATCAAAACATCATTTATGCATTTGTAACTGTGCAGGTTAGCATTCTATGTCCCTCTGAGCTGCATTAAAGAGTGTGTAAATACATCTAAATGCCACTTCAGATGCATTGCAAAGATACATTTTGTTGATACTGATTTCATTTGCTTGGTAACAGCCCAAATGCAAGAATTTGACTTAAAAGATGATGCACACTTTTAGAAAAAATGGCTTAAAGGTAAAAATGCCCATAAAGCTTGTTGGAAAAGACTCATTTCTATCACTGCTGTGAACTGACCACACAGAATATGAAGAATATCAAAAAAATTCAGGAGTCACCTGTCCATGGTAATCTTTAAGATACCAGCACAATAACACGCTCAGCAAAATATTATCTAATTATCGTTATCGATAAAATCCCAGTAAATATCAAGATATCATTTTTTGCCAATTTCGCACACCCCTAATTCATGTTATTTAATCTATATAATAATTTATTGATAATTGTTTAAATCAATATTATTAATACTTTTGACTTATCCATTTTCTTAAAAATGGTGTAAAGGCTGAAATGTAAAGTTTATCATTTTACAAAACTGTTTGTTTTTGTGAAAACTTGTATCTGAATTGTAAATTATGCTTTTGACAGTCATTTTACAGTTTAATATGGTACTATAGACATTGCCCTACCCCGCTCATATGCTATTAATTTTATTTGTGCAGGTCTTAAAAAAGGTCTTAAAAAGTCTTAAATTTGAGCTTAAAAATCCTGTAATGTGGATTTTAACACTAGTCCAAACACAGCACTGTTGCTCTTTCTACAGACCTGCATTTTTGGAGCAATAATACTGTGCATTTATGCCAAACCTATGATCTATTTATGAGAGTTTACTTTATGGTGTTGAATATATTGTAGGTGGTTGTAAGAGTGCGTATTTCAGCTCTCTCATCTTTTTGAATGAGACAGGAGTAGTAACGAACAGAGTCTCGGTGTATTGCAGGCTTGTTTCATTCCTTTTTGGTTACACAAGAAACTATCCACCTTTTTCCTACGCCCCATGAGGCTTTGCGCAAATTATGGGAGTAACTTCCATTTACACTGTAATCAATCAGAAAAAGGTTCGCTCTATGAACACAATAATAAACATTCCCAAAACCTGGGTACAATGAGGTGACATTATTTTACTCACCCTTCGACCATCTATCATTTTTAAAAATGGCTTTCAACATACCATGAAGAACTCCTAAAGATCCTCCTCCTATCTGCAGCATTATTATGGACGTGTTAAATATCGTTATAGTAATATATGTCTATATTTCATAATTACATTTTTCAGCGTCCGTGTGGAAACAAACCTAGAAAGAGACATGAGGATTTGGGGAGAAAAATTAAAGATTCTTAGTGCATTCCAGGGAAATATTCATGGTTAATAATCATAAGTTAAATTGGGAGAGCAGACCACAAATGCACAGTATATGTGGTCTTTTTTCATTTACTTACAGCGGAATACGAAACATGAAAATAATCAGGAGGTAAATAATATATCGTTGTTATATATCACGTCACATTAATGTAATGTTATTCTCCTGACTTCTGAAAATGTACAACCCATTTAGTCAAAATGATGGATAAGGATTATTTGTAGTGCAGTCTTCTGATTTGAAATGATTTGTTGCAGTCGTTTTGAATGGAACTTCCCCAAACCAGAAGTTAAAACACAGTAGGCTTGTTAGGAAAAAGGTGGATAGCTATATTTATTTTATTTTATTTTTAAAAACACAGTCAGCAGAGACCCTGTCAACATGAGGTTTGAGAGTTGGTGTGGTGTGATGCGACTAGAAAAGCAAATAAAATGTGATTTGTATGACTTTGTCTTTGTTTCTTATAGCTGGTGTTACTGCATATAGACCGCTATGTGGAATTCCACTCTCAGCACGGCCATTACTACAAGACCCGCATCCCGAAGTTTGGCCGGGATTTTTCCTACCACTACCCTTCCTGTGATCTCTACTTTGTGGGTGCCAGGTAAGACGCCACACTGAAAATCACCTGTTATCGAAGTCTATTCACACCAAGAGCAAATATTTACTTCCTACTTTTATCATTTCAAGGAAATGCTGTTCTTTCAATCTTTCAATTCATCATAGAATGCCTAAAATGTATCACAGTTTCCACAAAAATGTTGTTTTCAATATTGATAATCATCAGAAATGTATTTAAAGCATATTTGAATGCTTTCTGAGGGATCATGTGACACTGAAGTATTGATGTATTAAAATTCAGTTTTGATCACAGGAATAAATTGCATTTTAAAATATATTCACAAAGAAAACGGTTATTTTAAACTGTTATATTTCACAATATTACTGTTTTTACTGTACTTTTAATCTAATAAATGCACCCTTGGTGAGCAGAAGAGTATTAAAAAAACTCACTGACCCCAAACTTTTGAACAGTTGTGTAATATATTTTATATCCATTTATTTACGTAGCTGTGTAATAAGCTTATAATGTTATTGGTAAATTAATGCACTGTAGCAAGTGAAATATTTATTATCAGATGACTTGCGTCGAAGAGGTTGAAATTTTTGTTGCATGGTGAGTTAGGCTGATTTGTTCTGGAACGAGTGACGTCTGTTTTTCTGCCCATCTGACATCAATGCAAGTGAGTGCCCGGAGCACTTTTTCAGTTCAGTCTTTGTGTGAATAGACCTGTCATCTGTGATTCATTTTGATTTTTTTATTGCTTTTTTTGGTATCGGTATACATACACAGGACGCTGTGCAAACTCCTAGCTGTTTTGTTTTCTGAATGAAGTGCATGTGTTGTGTTTCCGCTGTAGCTCGGAGGTCTTCAGACTGAATCTTGAACAAGGCAGATTCCTCAACTCCTTACAGACAGATGCAGCGTAAGTATCTCACCACCTCAGGGCGCTGTTTCACCGTTCTGGCTGTGCTTGTGGGCTAGAAACTGTTCTTTCTCACATCTATGGTGGCTATATGCCTGCGGGTTAACATGTTTTGTGTATACAGTGATGCAGTTAATTAAAGCACGTTATCGTTGAGTTTCCTTTAGATAGCTTGCAATGAAAAAGACAGCTTTTCTTTCATTTAAACACATTTCTAGTGTATATAAACATCAAAACTTTAATGAAAATTGTACATTTTTAGTAGCTGATTACCATTTCAAGTTTTAAGCACCTTTAGCTTTTTTAGCGTAATGTAGCTGTGTGTAGCGTACATTTTTAAAAAGAAAAATATTACATGTAATCCAAGGTTCGAATAGTTCACTAAAACTGAAATCATGAAAACGTTTTATTTAAAATAAAATTTATCTTAACTGAAATAACTTTTATTTTATTTAAGCTACTTGTCAAGGGAACATTTCTTATTTTCAATTAGTTTAACTACTAAAACAACTGAAACTAAGACTAATAGATAAAAATAATAATAAAAAGCTAATAAAAATGGCATACATCAAAATTACTAAAACCAACTAAAATCAAAGTGAAAACAAAAAATATAAAAGCAAAATTAAGAAAATTAACAAATTATAATAGTATACAAATTATAATAAAATGCCAATGTATTCTCATCAATTATGTGCGTATTAACACAATTATATAACAAGATGCATAAGAAAGGAATATAAAATGCTGTTATAATAGTATATATTTATATAATAGTTTGAGATGCAAAATAGCGTTTCATTGCGTGATACTGTTGGACAAGTCATAATAAACACTCAAACATTGATCACAGTAGATTAGTCGAGTATGAATTGTAAAGACCTCATGTCTTCACAGAGAAATCAACGTGTGTGACATCAATCCTGTTCATCAGTTATTTGCTGCGGGAACAGTAGAGGTAGGTGTTTATCTCAGGACTGGTGTTTGTGTTAGAGTTATTGTGCTGTGTGTTAATGTGTGTGTGTGTGTGGGTGTGAAGGGCAGAGTGGACTGCTGGGACACTCGTGTCCGGAGTCGAGTGGGTGTTTTGGACTGCGCTCTCAGCAGCATCACTGATGGGACTGAGTAAGTTTACATGCATCTGTTATTCTCATATACGGCTTAAAGAAATATTTCACCGTTCACCCAAGAATGAATAATCTGTTATTTTTTTACTCCCCATTTTATGTTTTATTACTCATATGACTTACTTATTCCGTTAACACATAAGAAATGCAGCTCTTTCCCTGTGCAATGAAAATGAACGGTGACCACAGCTGTTAAACCAGATTTTCTGTGAATCATTTTAAGTTTCAGACTTTTTGTCCCAAAAATCTGTCATATGGCTTCAGAAGACCTCGCAGTATAAGTTAATTATCCAGGTGTATAATATCTGTGTCATACACATTTAAATCATTGTATTATGATTAACCCTGTAAAGCCTCAAAAAATTATTTTTTTAGAAATGGAACAATTGATTGAACCTTTAGACAAAATCTTAAAAAACATATATATATATATAAGTTTGCATATGAGTTTTTTTGTTGAGTATATGACCTTTTGGCTCATATAGTATGATATATCAAAGAAAAATAGATCAGTTTTATTCAGAGGCCTAAACTGAGCAAAAATATGAAATTTGGTGCAGATGTTGATATATGGGCAACAAATGCAATTCTGATGCTTTTAATGTAACTTATAACAGTATAGCAGATACTTATATAAAATTACATAAATATCAGTTGTCACTTTAAGTCTCCAATATTATAGCTTAGCCAGATGATGTTTAAATGTAATATCATAATAGTTTGTTGATCAAAACATATAATACAATGCAACACAATGATGATTGAGAGATGAACAAATACACATTCATCAAAAGCCTGATGATGATATTTGAGACGCGCATTTGAACATGATTTTATGGATAATCAAGTGAAGTGAAGCTGCTTCACTCCAGTAAGTGTTCATCTTGAAATATTACTAACAATATCAAAGTTATTCTTAGGTTTACTTTATAAAAATCAGTAAAGATTTGACAGCAAAAAGACATGTGAAGCACGAGCTGAAGGTGGACATATGTACAATTATACTAAAAGGCCTTTTATTTGATAAAGTCTAAACTATCAATCAGACGACAGAAGACTCGTAGTAGTAGATTGTGTGCAACAGGTTTTTCAGCAAAGTTTTGATCATGTTGATCTTTTAGAGGCCCAGAGTTTGCATATCAAAAGTTTAGGGGTCAGTAAGATTACTCCAGTCTAATACTGTTATCAATCAAATAGCATGAGTAATAACCTCATCCTTATGTGCTTTTCTCATGTTTGAAGGGTGGAAGGTCTGCCGTCGATCAGCGCACTGAAGTTTAATGGCTCTCTGGGCATGGCGGTGGGCACCAGCACTGGACAGGTCATTTTTATTTCTCACATCGAGGAGATTCCTCAGTTTAAAATCAGTAAACTCTTCAGCTTTACAGTGCTGAATGGCTAGCAGCGCTCATTTTGACTTGAAGCTGTGACGTGTCCTCAGGTTCTCGTCTATGATCTTCGTTCTTCACGTCCTCTGCTGGTTAAAGATCATTACTATGGGCTGCCCATCAAATCCCTTCACTTCCACAACCCGCTGGACCTGGTGATCTCCGCCGACTCCAAAATCATCAAGATGTGGAATAAAGACAATGTAAGCCCGGCTTTGCTGGTGTACTTTATATCCAGACGTCCAAGCAATGAACCTTCAAAGAAAAACATCAAATGCGTAACATTTTTTTTTTTTATCTCTTAATTTCAGGGAACAGTATTTTCCTCCATCGAACCGAAGGCCAACATCAATGATGTGTGTCTCTACCCCGGCTCCGGTTAGTTCACGCAAATAGAACTGAAGTGTAACCACAAGAAGCTACTAGTTCATTTCTAACTGACCCCTTGAAATCCAAATTGGAGTTTTGTGGCATTTCGTGGCATTCGTACTGAAAGATGCCAACATAAACTTTGTAGCATATTTAGAAATGGTAATCCTTCTCTTACTGGAAAGCAGACCAAAATTATTGATCTCATCTTGCTCACAGGGCGTGTAAATTTGTATTTTTTTATTTTTTGGTCCATTCAGATGCTTTGTAGGATGTGACTGTCTCTTACAATAGAACGTCGCTAGTCATGGTTTGGCAGCATGTCTTAAACGAAACACTAAAAACCCCTTTAAAAAAAAGACTAATGTAATAAAAAAAAATAAGTCATTTTATTAGGTAATATCCACCTTTTTTGCTACTCCGAAGTAAGCTATATTCTGTGAATGTGCCAAACTTCTGATTTATTAGCTGTAGGTAAATAATTAGAAGAATAACAACGTGCAGTAAACAGAAAAAATATTTTCAATACAAACCTGTGTGTTTATAATTATGACAAAAGAATATAAGAAATACAAGTCTGCAGAATCAAGCATGGCTCTTTTGTACAGCTGAAATGGAAGTAATTGACACAGAAAGCTCAAAGTTGAAAAGACTATTATATTATAGCCTTTTTAAAGGATTGAAGAAAATTATTTGAAATATTTGATTTGATTTATTTTTAAAATTTGCACCTATGTAAGTGATAATGTGCAGTCAGCCAGTCATTAACAAATCCAACAGTCCTTTGAAAAAGCCAACATTGATAATAATCAGAAATGTTTCTTGAGCAGCAAATCAGCATATTAGAATGATTTCTGAAGTATCATGACACTGAAGACTGGAGTAATGATGCTGAATTCAGCTTTAGATTCAGCATATATTATTGGTAAAATATATATTGCAGTAGACCCGGTTATTTTAAATTGTAATAATTTTACAGTATTGCCATTTTACTATATTTTTGATCAAATAAGCATAATTCAGAAACTTGAAAAATCCTGCCAACCCTAAACATTTGAATAGTAGTGCAAATTATATTAATTATCATTCATTTGTGTTGCTATTTTATATGTAAAAAAAAAAATTAATAATTTATAAAATATATAAATGCATGTAAAAAAAATGGATTTCATTATACAGTTACACTTCTTACAATGTTACAGTAACACCTATACAAAGTCTTTAATTTTAATATTTTGCAGGCCACTTTATTCAATTTTCATCTATTAATGAAAATTGTAAAATGAATGACAGCAATGCAATAGTTGTTGAGATACTGCAATAGAATTTTTTAATTATAACAATATTTCACAAAATGTTTCAAAAGAGGCTTACAGACCAAAATCTACCAACCTCATTCTTTTGTATGGTAGTGACCAGAATAAAATATTTCAGAGTTTTGTGTTATAGACTGATTATTGTTCATTGTACTTCATTCATTAGGAGTACATTATATTTACAGAGCTAGAATGTTTAGGCCTGCATGCACCCATTGGCAGAGCGTGACGTTGTCCATCAGCTGACTCGCTGTATATGGGGTTTTTTTGTCCCATGAAGGGTATGTTTGTTTTCTAATTGCTGTTCTGTGACCCAATTTACAGGTTTGCTCTTCACTGCCAATGAAGATCCCAGAATGAACACCTTTTACATCCCTGTAAGTACCAGATGGCGTGCTATCAAGTATGCTGCAAAAAGCAGCCAATGCTTTGAGCACTTTTTGTTCCTCATATCTTGATTAGTCATGGCATGTCTGTATACGCCTTGTACCACCAACTACACCTTTTCCTGTCTTTCTAAGTAAAAGCAAGCCCTCGCGGTGTTTTTATAGTGTTTATAGTTAACAGGGCAATGGTAGTTAAGGGCAGCTGAAACATTTCTGAGAAACTACGTTCTGATCTAGACCTGCACATGATATAACTCTGTGTGTGTGTGTGTGTGTGTGTGTGTGTGTGTGTGTGTGTGTGTGCGCTTGAGTTGAGTACACACACACACACACCCACACACAATTACCAAACACTCGAGATCTCAAAAAAATATAAACAGATCATTTGATATGTCCTTCACGAAAGCAGTGACGTGCTTATCAAACAAACAAGGCTCAGTGAATCTTGTGAAGAAAAGTCCTGGTCACATTTCACAACAAACTCAAAACGACGTTAAATAATACTTTGCAAATTGAAGGCCTGTTTTAAGGGCCGTTAAGTTTTTTACATTGTGACATTATTTTCATCACATTTTCCCCTCAAACACAAAATTAGGGTTGGGTAATATGGCCAAACAATATTTTTTCCATTATCATTTGATATTGATCACAATATTCATAACATAAAATTTATGGGCAAGGAATGCATTTCACATGTTTGTTAGAGCTCAAGAATAAATGTAAACAACTTTTTTTCCTGAATTCTGTTTTTCAGGGTTTAAAAGTCTAATTAAATGAATTCATAAAACTTTACCTATTCAGTTATCCTTTAAAATACAATCAAATAAAAATTACAATTAATTTCAAGTGTCTAATGAGAAGAATTCATAAAACTTAGTAAATTATTTGATTACATTAAATAATTAAATTAATAAATTAAGAATTAATTTGGTGGTTTGCAGTGAAGAGCTTTGAGGGGGTTTTGTTAATTTTTTTTTTTTTTTTTTAATCGGCTTAGATTATTGTCAGTTGCAACAGATACTGCCCCATTATGCATCTTTTTTCACATTAACTGGCAATGTGCTTAATTGACATGAAAATGTCACAATACAAACAGTCTTAATGGTGCATAAATACAGCCTTTGTCTGGGTAACTTCTTTCTAAGAACAAACTTTATTGTCACTGTACATGTACAATGAAACTCTGGTGGAGCAACCTCCAGGTTCCTTCTTGATACATACAAATAAGTGATGTACCATGTACATATTATACACTAAAGACTCTACTATTATACATAATACTCTGTACAATACAATATACACAATGCAATATACACAATACACTATTCAACACAGTACACAGAGGACACATAACACAAGACAACAAATGTGCATGAATGTAGATATTGTGCAATGAAGCAGAAAGTGACAAGTGTTGAGGTAGTATAGTTGACATCTTGACCATGATAAATAAAGACTTTTACACAGTGAAATATTGCACAGTAAGGAGACTGCACTAAAAGTCAGTATGTGGGGAAGTGGTTGAGGTCTCTAGGTCCCTGTGGAAGGTGGGGTTTTCAGTAGAGCAACTGATCTGTGGCAAAAGCTATTTTTGAGTCTTGTTGTGTGGGCATACAATGTTTGTATCGTTTCCCAGATGGCAGAAGGGTGAAAGTGTTGTGACCTGGGTGTGAAGGATTTCTGATGATGGTTTTGGCCTTCCGGGTGCATTTCTCTGTGAAGTCTGACCGGTTATCACAACAGTTTTAATGAAATTCATCCTTAAATGTTCATCTCCAGAATATCTGTAGACTGGCATGTTTCGAGAAGCTGTTCATGATCTACCTCAAAAGAAGCCTTATTATTTTCCATCCACTCACATTATCTCTGGTGTGTCATGCTGTCTTTAGGCTCTTGGTCCGGCTCCACGCTGGTGCTCCTTCCTGGATAACCTGACAGAGGAACTCGAGGAGAACCCAGAGAGCACCATCTATGACGACTACAAGTTTGTCACCCGCAAAGACCTGGAGAACCTGGGTAAGTCCAACTCCTTCTGCCCAACTGTCAGAAGATCACCAATAAGATTTTAAAATATATATATATACACATATATACACACATACATACATATACAGTGGGTACGGAAAGTATTCAGACCCCCTTAAATTTTTCACTCTGTTATATTGCAGCCATTTGCTAAAATCATTTAAATTCATTTTTTTTCCTCATTAATGTACACACAGCACCCCATATTGACAGAAAAACACAGAATTGTTGACAGTTTTGCAGATTTATTAAAAAAGAAAAACTGAAATATCACATGGTCCTAAGTATTCAGACCCTCAGTATTCAGTATTCAGACCCCTATTTAGTAGAAGCACCCTTTTGATCTAATACAGCCATGAGTCTTTTTGGGAAAGATGCAACAAGTTTTTCACACCTGGATTTGGGGATCCTCTGCCATTCCTCCTTGCAGATCCTCTCCAGTTCTGTCAGGTTGGATGGTAAACGTTGGTGGACATCCATTTTTAGGTCTCTCCAGAGATGCTCAATTGGGTTTAAGTCAGGGCTCTGGCTGGGCCATTCAAGAACAGTCACGGAGTTGTTGTGAAGCCACTCCTTCGTTATTTTAGCTGTGTGCTTAGGGTCATTGTCTTGTTGGAAGGAAAACCTTCGGCCCAGTCTGAGGTCCTGAGCACTCTGGAGAAGGTTTTCGTCCAGGATATCCCTGTACTTGGCCGCATTCATCTTTCCCTCGATTGCAACCAGTCGTCCTGTCCCTGCAGCTGAAAAACACCCCCACAGCATGATGCTGCCACCACCATGCTTCACTGTTGGGACTGTATTGGACAGGTGATGAGCAGTGCCTGGTTTTCTCCACACATACCGCTTAGAATTAAGGCCAAAAAGTTCTATCTTGGTCTCATCAGACCAGAGAATCTTATTTCTCACCATCTTGGAGTCCTTCATGCGGGCTTTCATTTGTCTTGCACTGAGGAGAGGCTTCCGTTGGGCCACTCTGCCATAAAGCCCCGACTAGTGGAGGGCTGCAGTGATGGTTGACTTTCTACAATTTTCTCCCATCTCCCGACTGCATCTCTAGAGCTCAGCCACAGTGATCTTTGGGTTCTTCTTTACCTCTCTCACCAAGGCTCTTCTCCCCCGATAGCTCAGTTTTAACAAAGCTCTAGGAAGGGTTCTGGTCGTCCCAAACGTCTTCCATTTAAGGATTATGGAGGCCACTGTGCTCTTAGGAACCTTAAGTGCAGCAGAAATTTTTTTGTAACCTTGGCCAGATCTGTGCCTTGCCACAATTCTGTCTCTGAGCTCTTCAGGCAGTTCCTTTGACCTCATGATTCTCATTTGCTCTGACATGCACTGTGAGCTGTAAGGTCTTATATAGACAGGTGTGTGGCTTTCCTAATCAAGTCCAATCAGTATAATCAAACACAGCTGGACTCAAATGAAGGTGTAGAACCATCTCAAGGATGATCAGAGGAAATGGACAGCACCTGAGTTAAATATATGAGTGTCACAGCAAAGGGTCTGAATACTTAGGACCATGTGATATTTCAGTTTTTCTTTTTTAATAAATCTGCAAAAATGTCAACAATTCTGTGTTTTTCTGTCAATATGGGGTGCTGTGTGTACATTGAGGAAAAAAAATTAACTTAAATGATTTTAGCAAATGGCTGCAATATAACAAAGAGTGAAAAATTTAAGGGGGTCTGAATACTTTCCGTACCCACTGTACATATATATACATATATACATATACACACACACACACACACACACACATATATATATATATATATATATATATATATATATAAATAAAATTTAGGCCTGTATTTTAGATTTATGTATTTGAATTGCATATAAAATTTCATCAGATGAAGATTTAATATAAACTAATGTGTGAGGCATATTTGCTAGTCATTCAGAAATGAAGCAGTAAAGGCATTATTAGCTTATTAATTTATTTATTAGTTTATTAGATTTTATTCAAATAATCATTGTCATAACGCTTTTACTCAAATAGCTTAGAATCAGCATACATCTGTTCTTTGTGAAAACAATTACATTTATTCAGTTATAAAATATAAACGGTTAAAAATGGCTAGAAGTATTCAATTAGTTAAAATGTATGAGATTGAAACAAAATTGGATTTATAAATATACCTGTTTAAATCACAGTTTATTTGTACTGTTACAGAATCTGACCTGTTTCTTTTATGTATGACTGACAAATATGAAATACATTTAAGTTTATTAGTTTTTGTTAAAACTCTGTAATCCGAAATGGATGGAAATTTTATATGAAATTAAAATAGATAAATCTTAAATGCATTAGAGGTCGCTAATCAGCCCGGGCCCAACTGGGGCCGGGTTGATTAGCAAATTTAGATTTAAATTTTAAATCTAATTAAAATTTAGATTTTGGCCTGGGTTCTGGTCAATTTTTCAAGCTTGAATTTATAATTAATTAAAGCCACATGTATTCTACATTTTTTGCTTTGTTTCTGTACGTTTTAATTTTAATGGAAATGGTATTGCAACTGCAGAGTCAATCCAGGTCTAGTTGTAGTTTTATCAGCGAGGAGCACGTTATGACAAGTTTTGTACAGAGTTTGAGGTGCATCTGCTTATAAAGTATTTACTACGAGAACATTCCAGTAGTTGCGTCAGTCAGTCGCAGGCGTGATTAAAGGCCTTGAGCCACAGAGAGTCCTTGAGTGATCTCAGTCGATCTGAAAGAATGATGCATATTAGCAAACTGAACCGATACAAATATCACAGAGGAGACAGAGTCAGGTCTACAGCGATGATAAGATCCAGTTCAGCGGGTCGAGGATGGGAAAACAGCAGAGGAATGCCGGCGTCAGCATGTGATGCAGTGGGTTATGTGACGTGGAGGGACGGGGTTCAGCAGGGTTATGTAACAGGACTAGAGTCTAGTGAACGCTCTGTCTCTTGTCTGGCCATGCCACCGTCACTGGCAGAAGTCGTAGTAACTGAAACTGAAATCATTTAACAAATTTTGAAAACTCTGGTGCAGAAATTCAAGAAATACATTTAAACTAAACATATCGAGATGTGCAGGAGATCCAGTAAAGTTTGTACTGTTGCTCCTCCCCCTAAATGAGTTAGCCTAGATGGTATGCGATAGCATTCATTAACACAGTGGATGTTGAACCATTGAACGTTGATCACACAATAGCTGTATATGATACATTTTTATATGATACGTTTTTAATTTATTTATTATTTTTTATGCATGCATAAATATTGATGAATGCACATGCAGCGCAAATATATGGAAAACTTTTTTTTTTTTTCTTATGTCAAGCAAGTACGGTTTATCCATTTACCATATTTGATAAGCTCTGTGAATGTGTGTTTGTGCATAAAAGCTTATATTAAATCTGTTCATCATGTGAAGTGATTGTGTTTTCAATCTCTTAAAGACATTTTTGAAGCTTGAAAATGTTGGTTACGTGGGCTTTTTCAATGCATAGATGAAAATAATGAGAGAATATAAAAAAAATCTTAATTCGTGTTCCAAAGAATAATGAATGTCTGGTGTGTATGGAAATTCTGTTGTTGATTTTTGGCTGAACTGTCACTTTAACGTTTCTACACACACACATTAACTACATTTTTATCATTAACAGTAATGTATAACTGCTAATGGAATTACGGAATAACAATGAACAAATGCTAGTTTATACATTTATTACAAATATTACATTATTTAATTCATTTTAAAATTAATTAGTAAAAAAACTGTGCTCTGTCAGATTATGATACCTAATGCATTAAAATTATAACATATAATGATGACATATAGAACATTTTATTTAATGTGCAGCGTTACCGTTAATTTATTGTGCATCATGATTTTTGGTTTGGTTTGTTTCTCAGCCATAAAAATAGAAGAAATAAAATAACAGTAGACCATGATGAAATTTGGCAGCCTGGTCTGTCACAGAGACATGTTTGTAATTCGCAGCAGAGGTGCTCTGGGTCTGGATCTGTTCAGACAGACGTGTGTCATACTGCTGGTCTGGGGTCAGTTTTGTGTTTTATCTGTAGCGTCTGTTGTATACAGCATTGGCTTGAGGGTGCTGGTGTTGAGTGTCCGCTAGTGTCTGGTGGTGTATTTTGTTTACTTGTCTCTTCTCTGAGGGTTTAGTTGAATGAGATTATCCAGCAGATAAACTGTGCATGTTTAGGAAACACTACAATGACCCCAAAAGGTATTAAGCAAATTATCAAACCAATTTTGCTCAAAACAAACTTTTCTTCATCATTTTGTTGCTCGGCGACCTTTAATCAACTGGTGCCAAAGTGATTTTAGTGGATGCATGAAGTCAGTCTATACTTGTCTTTATTTTGAACATTATATCTTTTTGTCCACTTCATCTGATAGATTATAACATTATGGCATTTGCACATTAAATCAGGTTTAAAGGCATAGTTCACCCAAAAATGAAAATTGTCATCATTTACTCAAGTTTCTTATTTCTGTTGAAAGCAGCAGTTGGTGGTAGCCATTGACTTAGTATTGTATTCCATACTGTGGAAGTCAATGGGAACCAACCACTGTTTGGTTACCCACGTTCTCCAAAATATCTTCTCTTGCTTTCAACAGAAGGAAGAAACTCATACAGTTTTGAGGGTGGAACGTACACCCAAAACATATAGTGGATTGGGACCAACTGAGTAACTTATATTATTTGTGCTAAAACTATTGTTCTTTGTGATTCTTGAACTTTTGTTGCATTTCCTGATGTTTCACTTGTTTTTTCCCTCCTGTAAGGCCTGACGCATCTGATTGGCTCGGCTCTGCTCAAGGCCTACATGCACGGCTTCTTCATGGACATCAGGCTCTACCACAAGGTGCAGATTTGTGTCTGAGCATTTGTGCATGTTCTGTTGTTTGTTTGAACATTTTTGGTTTTTAAATGATGATTCATGTTTAATTCCTGTGTACTGGTGTAGGTGAAGACTATGACGAACCCGTTTGCCTTTGAAGATTACCGCAAGGACAGAATCTGGCAGAAGATCGAGGAGTCGAGAGCTCAGAGAGTGCAGCTCAAGGTAATGTGTGTGTGTGTGTGTGTGTGTGTGTCTGTGTGTGTGTATGTGTTGTAGTGTGAGTGTGTGTGTGTGCGCTTATCTCAGCTATAAGTAAACCTGGCAGATGAAGACCACAGAAGTATTGGTGAAAAGAAATCTTGTTACAAAAACTTGCATGTTTTCTATAAGAGAAATATAAATTGTAAATATATATGTGTGTGTGTGTGTGTGTGTGTGTTTTAAGAACTGTGTAGTTAGCCAGTGTTGTGTTGGGTCCCTATGAAATCTGTGGTAACACTTTATTTTAAGCTGTCCTTGTTACACGTTACATGTACTTACTATTATAATAACAATTATGCATAATTACATGCAAGTAACCCTAAGACATAACCCTAACCATATAGTAAGTACATGTAGTTAATTAATATTACTCAGGACTTAATTGTATCATTAGACTGTTACAAGGACACCTTAAAATAAAGTGTAACCAAATCTGTTTTATTTTTATTTTTTTTCCAGCTTATTCCATTTAGTAATTTTAGTAATCAAAAAGCAAGTGTAATTAATTGAAATTATAAAACTTACATAATTGAACATCACTTTATTAAATGTTTAACCACATGGACCCTAAATGGATCCCTTTACTAAATTTCATTTTATTTTTCCCAAATTCCATGTTTTCCTTTTTATTCTGTTTTAATAGTTAATTTAATATTCATTTGAAATCATAAAATGTAACCACTTTAATAGCTTATTAAAATGTTTACAATAATAGGACTCTATGAAATGTTTTATTTTTCAGAAGCATTGTCTTGTCTGTTTTCAAAGCCAGTGGTAATCAAATGAACTCATAAAACATGAATTATTTAATAAAAGTGGATTTCATTTAAAAACTTAACAATGCCATTTTATTTTTTGCCAAACAAAGTGCTAAAATGAAAACGTAAGAAAAATTGTGAGTTATTACTTTTATCATTTTTATTATTATTAGAATTTTTACTTTGAGAAGTACATTCTACTATATAATATATTCCTGCCACAATTTTTTTCAAGTTAAACCAAACATTTATTATGGTGTGTGTTGTAGTGAAGATCTTTGATTTTGTGTCTGTAATTGACGGTAGTTTTTCACAAATGAAATGGTGTAAATCTGCTGAAGTGACTCTCAGAGCAGCTCTGGAGATGGAGTTGAAGTTTTTATGTGCTCTTGTAGTGAGTATGCTTCAGTATGCGTGTAAAACCACGTCACTCGTTCACACAGACGTGCAGGCTTCATATTTAAACCAGTAATTTTGCAGCACAATATTCACAGACACTAGATCATATCACCATTTTGTCCATACACTTTTTTTCCCTAGTATTGAGTGAATATAACAGTATTTTCCAGAGCATTTTCAGTGTTCTCATAGTCTGTTATCATCAGTGCTTTGACTCCGTCATTCTCTGTCTTGTTTTCTCTAACAGAAGCTGCCCAAGGTCAACAAGGGGCTGGCCATGAAACTCATGGAGGAAAGTGAGCTTTCAACCAAAAAGAAGAAGAAAAAGGGCAATGTGGGCAATGTTCCTTTGACACATTTCCACACTGATGGAATACAGAAATATTTTAGTCAAGTGTTTTAATTCTGTTGTCTCTCTCACTCTTTTTCTCGTTCTGCTCTTATCTGTTTTTCTCTCAAGGCTGGAGCCAATCTCCTGACGGACGACCGTTTCAAGGTGATGTTCGAGAACCCTGATTACCAGGTGGATGAGCAAAGCGAGGAGTTCCGGCTGCTCAACCCCATCGTGTCTCAAGTGGCTGAAAAGAGGAGGAAGAAACTCTTCCAGATCATTCAGCAAGAGGAACAGGTACAATATTTTCCTTCCTGTATTGAAAAAGGTTTGAAATGGTGTTGAAGGTATTGTACCAAAGTTAGAAATTGAAACAGTGTCGTGACAATTCTGGAGATGTGTAAATGTAAAAAAAAAAATAATAATAAAATACTAAAAATGACAACAACAAAAGGACCAATCTAAGTTTTTAACTGAAATTCAAATGAAAACTAAAACATAAAAACTAATTCAGAAATATTAATGAAATCTGTATATGTCACTGATACTGAAATATCACTGATCTAGACAGCAAGGCAGACAGAGCTGGGTAGATTAGTTACTGATTACAGATTACATGATGATAAACTGTAGTTAGTAACGTAATCTAGGTTGCTCCTTTTAGGTAATGTATTCTGACTGCTTTTTAGATTACTTTTTATCTAACTTGTTTTAAACTTACCATTAAATTTACCATATTGATATAAAAAAGCAAATAGAGAGAAAATATAGACCTGTTCCATTTTTTAATATTAACATCATAAAATGCATTAAAAATATATATATTAAACCAGGGTTTTCCAAACTGGGCTTAATGTAAGAACTGCAGTGGGGTTGTGAGTTGATCAAAATAATTAATTAAATCATAAAATATTTAAAATACATTTTTAAACACTTGAACACTAAAAATAAAATTATTTCCTTTTTATCTGTTTACCATGTCAGTGTGACCATTAATCAACATCAGAGAAACATGCGTAAACATGCGAATGTGTTAAATTATTGAAATATTACCTTCCTCAGAAATATTGCAAGTATCATTTCAATGGTGTTTGGCTGACAAAAATGTTTGGGAATCCCTGCATTACATGAACAAACTTTTTAATAGACAGATAATAATGACATTACACGCTCAAAGTCTTTCAGAATCAGTAAATTATGAATGATTTACTACCATTGTGTGAATAATATCTAATCAGGTAATCTATTAAAAAAAATTAACTGTAATCTGATTATGAGCATTAAAACATGTATTGTACTCTAATTATGAGTACTTGATTTTTGGAATCTGATTATGTAATCCAGGTAACGTAATCAATTACTAGACCAGCTCTGAAGGCAGGTCACAAGGTTTTGTGAACAGAGCTAAAGTCTTCTGATTGTGGAAATTATAAAAATACCACCAAGAAACTTTTGAAACAAGTGCAACGTAGATGTCACATTGAGATTTCTCTCAAACTGTCTTGCTCTCACTAGCAGGGTGAGGAAGAGGAGGAGATGGAAGGCCGTGGCAGCTCGGAGGAAGAGGAGAGCTCTGATGACGATGATAAGGCCTGGGTGCAGGAAGTGAGGGAGCAGCGCCGTCTCTTACGGGCCGAGAAGCAAGAGCACAACTTCAACCAGAGGAAAGAGATGAGGCAACAGGACCGCGAAACCAGCTTACAGAGTTCTGATCCGGTCAGGGACCGCCAGCAGGGTCCTCAGAGCCAGAACCAGCCCAGATTCTACCAGATCAAAGCAGGAGAGGAGTTTCACAGCTTCGGCGATGTGGCCCGCAAACAGAAGATGCAGAAGTGAGTTACTCTTACGTCATTTTAAAACCAATTATACAGGGTTTCTGTGGGGCTTAAAAAGTCTCAGTTCACCCCTCCACAAATTAAGTTCTTAAATTGGAACAGAAAATTATGAAATTATGTCCTTGAATGCAAAAAATAAATCTTTCTCAGTGTTACTTTTTTTTTTTTTTTTTTTTTACCAATATAAATATCTGAACATCCTTAAGTCAAGATGCATTTAACTGAGATGCAAGTTAAAGATACGAAGTCTTGTTTTCTGGAAAAAAAAAAAAGAAGAAAATTACAAAATTGAGTTAAACAATAACAAATGTCTATCAATGGGATATGAAAACTTGTTTTCTCTATAAATTAAGTAGATTTTTCAGAATGCATTGGTAGATTTGTTCTTGTTTAATTAATTAAATTTTGTACTTTTTTCCCCAAGAAAACAAGACTCTTTGTTTTAATCATAAATTCACTTCATTTTGATCAATTTTTCAGAAATCTCAAATGAATGTCTTTAAGAATCTTCATTCATTTGCACTGGAAAAAACACACACACGCACACACAAATTTACTGCTATTTCTGTATTCTAGGGATTGGAAATAGGCATTCAGGCTGTTGTAGTGAAGATCTGTTAACAGTGGTAAACACTCATTGTGTGCCTAGACATGTAGATTTAGAGAACATACAAACGTATTGTGTTCCCTTCCATTTATTTCTTAAATTTTATTTACTTCGTCTTAAAAAGGTCTTAAAGCCTTAAAAATTTCCATCATAAAACCTACAGAAACCCTATCATAGCACCAAGTATACTTAGAGCTTAAATCCTGAAGTATGCTTCCCTTCATCCACAGTCTAATGCACAATCCTTTTTTTTTTTTTTTTTGTCCGTGTGGACAATGGCACATGCAACTGATTGATTGCCCTCATAGAAGGATTTATCTGCACTCGCCGTCAGTAGAGTACACTGTGAAGACTTGTGCGTAAAGCTGCGTTATACTGACTCACAAAATGATCAACCCTGTGCTACTGAAATGATTAGGGATCTTTCTAGAAATTATTAAGTTTCTAGTTTGTGAGGTTACCTTTAAACCCACTGAGCCCATAGTTTCTGATTGTGTGGAAAATGTAGATTTTTTGTTTTTTTAATTATCATTTTCATGATATGAGCCCTTTAATATTAATAACTGCTGTTAGAACAGCTATACTAGCTCTCCGTGTCGGTCAGTAGTGGCTGTCTCGTCCTAACCTTGTTTGATGTGCATTGGGTGGTTTATTGACAGGTAACACATGTTGACTCACATGTAAGTGCACGTGCCATATATAGCGAGCACGTCTTCCAGAACCTCCTAATGGGATTTAAAGTGCTAGACAATCATCTAATGCTCTTTTACACAGTGAATCATTTACACTTAACCTAGCAGGGGTTTCCATGTTAGAGTCAACATGAAATCAAAATTGACTCTATTTTGCATTATTAATACGTGTTCGTGGTCTTATTGGGAATGATTCCTAAATGCACATTATTATAAAGAAAAAAAAAATAGTTTGTCTTCACAGTCGTTAATTGCAAAGTAATAACTGATATCGTTTTTATAAGAATCTAAAAATCTATAAATATATAAATCTAACATGATCATCAGGCTTTTGAGGAACGTTTGTAGTCCTCTGCATCCTACCCTTCACTATTTTCTCCTGTTAAAGATTTTCAAGTCACATTACAGAAGTAAAAAGATTTTGATTTGTTGGTTATTGTTTTGCTCAATTGCTGTGTATTCAAACTTGAACGTAACACTGTTTGGCCTCACTCAGGACGTCTCTGGAGGAGCGACTCCAGCGGGAGGAGAGGTCAGGGATGCTAAACCTCAGGGACACAGCAGTTGGAAGCAAACAGCTCACTTTCAGTCTCAAAAAGGTAAGCATGATGATGGCAGCCTATCCCAGCTGCCACCGGTCTGCAGATTGAGGCTTTATTCCACTCATTTGATCTCTACTGATGTTTCATCTGCAGAATGCAAGTTGAAGAATGCTGAATGGGTTTTAATTTGTTACTGCGATATATTGTTCTGTCTTCACATCTCAGTCTTTGGTCGAATGAAGGTTATGGTGTGGTAAAATGAGGTCAGACCCATTCCCAGCTCAGATTTCTGCTTACTCACAGCAAAGACTGAAGAATGGCTTCTGTATGCCCTGAATTCTCACCGTGGTTTTCTGTCCTTTGACCGCTCACACGCCCGTTTAATTCCCATACTCCTCCTGTCTGTCGAACACATCATTCAGGGAAATCACGTAGCTGCTTTTTTGGGTTGTTAAATGGACCTGAAAATATTTTCGTAACTGGATAGTTTGAGTAGTCTATATGACTCATCCACTATAATCCAAGTCTTCTGAAGTCATTTAATAGCTTGTGTAATAGCTCAGTGATGATTTAACCATTCTGCTGTAGATCTCAAGGAAGTATGACACAATTAATGTTCAAAGATTGGGGTCAGTACATTTTTTTTTGAAAGACATTAATTTAGCAAGGATGAATTCATTTAAAATCACAGTGAAGATGTTTAGGATTGTAATATAAGGAATATTTCATAGAAATGCTGTTATTTTGAACTTCCTGTTCCTCAGAGAATCCAAGTTTTCCATAAAAATATTTTGTATACAAAAAGAACCGTTTTTGATAATTGCGCAATAATAATTCAATAGAATCAATAATTGAGCAGCAAATCAGCATATTAGAATAATTTCTAAAGGATCATGTGGCACTGAAGACTGGAGGAATGATGCTGAAAATTCAGCTTTAATCACGGGAATAAATTACATTTTACAATATATTCACATAAAAAGGATACTTTAAATTGTAGTAATATTACACAATTACTATTTTACTATATTTTTGATAACACAAATGCTGCCTTGGTAAACATAAGAGACAAAACATCTTGACATCAAAAAATCAGTGACCCCAATCTTTTCATTGTTAGTATAAAACATCATTTGTTCTTGACCGTCTCAACCATTCACTGTCTGTGGAAAAACAACAGCATACAAGTTTAAAATAAAAATACACTTTGATCATTTTTTTGGACAAACTATTCCTTTAGCAGATGTGGTTTCTGCATGACAACATCTGCTTGTTCTCTGTGGTTGTGCTATATTCACAATAGGACAAAGAATTAAAACACTAGATTTTTCTCATAGTGGATTTGTTCAGAATTTAGTTCTCCAATTTTAAGCAGTAGTTGCTTTTCTATCCATTTTAGTTAAGTTGACCTCAGTAAGCTTGAATTACACTATACAAACTACCAAAACTAGAACGGAGTAAAAATATACTGATGAACAGCAGCGCTAACTTCAAAGCTGTATTTCACTGTAAATAATGTAAAATGCCATGCAGGGGCCTTACCGTGAAGAGTCTGAACAAACCAAGAATGACTAAAGAAAGCTGATGAATCACTAAAATGAATCAAGTTTTCCAGTACTTCTTGAAAGAGAGCGAATGAACACATTTGATTACAGCTAAGTTGTTACGCTACACCGATCTTTTTAGAAATGGATATTCTGTTAGTGGAAAAGCAACACTATTTAAAAAATATAAAATAAAAAAAGCTGAGCTATTGTTGTGCTGAGTCTACTGTGTCACTGCTTTTAGTTAATCACTACTCAATGCTGCTTAGATGCAGCCAAGCCATTTTTTAACCTTTCGGAACAAATTCTAAATAAAAAAAAATTGACAAGTTGTGGAACATTTTGGCTTTGACTTTAATCGTTTCTTATACTTGTATTTTGTCAGACGGAGAGGCAGCGATTTCAACAGCAGGCTGAACGTGACCATCATGAGGAGAGGAGGAAGATCAGACGGCCGGCTGGACACTTGCATTCTCACAGGGGAGGACGAGGAAGAGACGGTGGAGGAGGAAGAGGACGAGGAAGAGGTGGTGGAAGAGGAAGGAGACCCTTTTAAACTCAGGACTGATCGTCCTCATGGATGCTGATATGCAGGACTTTTAAAACAGCCTTTAAATGTGTCTGATCATATAAATCTGCAGGAACCACTTTTGTGTTCAAGAGACAGATGCCAAGAGACAGGTCCATTACAGATGCTGTCAATGATTCACATCTGTGTGTGTGCGCGTGCGCGTGTGTGTGTGTGTGTGTGTGTCAGACGTCCTTTTTTCCACAACATCTCTCAGTACAGTCTAAACAGGACCTTGTGTTTTGTGAAGAACCATAAAACATTTTTTATCAACATCTGCTCTGTTCTGATTTACACACGAATAAATTCTCATTCAGCATCGATTCACTTTTAGTGCTGATCATTTCTAAAATGCTTTTGATTCTTTATAGTGGTTTAATAACTAAATCATGGTTTGACTCATACAAAACCGCAGCACAGAGAGGCTGACCAAAATCAAACAGGGCCATGTCCCATTTTACATACACTATATGGACAAAAGTTTTGGGACACATCTCTTAAAGGGATAGTTCACCCAAAAATGAAAATTACCCCATGAATTACTCCCCCATAAGCCATCATAGGTGTATATGATTTACTTCTTTCAGACGAATCCATTCGGAGTTGAATTAAAAAATGTCTTGGCTCTTCCCAGCTTTATAATGGCAGTGAATGGTGGTCGAGATTTTGAAGCAAAATAAAGTGAATAAATCCATCATAAAAAGCACTCTACATGACTCCAGGGTGTTAATAAAGGCCTCCTGAAGTGAATCAATGCATTTTTGTAAGAGTAATATCCATATTTACAACTTCATAAACCGTAATCTTCTGCTAACTGTCGTTCGCACGTTCACGAGAGAGTGGCATTTCTGCGGATGACACAAGTTATAGGCGTAGCATAAGCTCCGGTGAGAAGTGATGAACGCAGAAGCGCAGAGGAGAGGGCAAAACAAAACACCTGTACGAATATGTACATCCAACGAGTATGGGAATCCAACGAATATGTCGGAGGATTTCTTTCAATATAAGCCAAGAGAAGAGTGGTTTTCCTTTGCTGTAAACAAAACTTCTCACAAAAGGTTCTCACAAGAATAGGATATTCTCACCAGAGTTTACACTACACCTACGTAGTTAGAGATTATGGTTTATTAAGTTTTAAATATGGATATTATTCTTACACAAATGCATCTATTCTGCTCAGAAGGCCTTTATTAACCCCCTGGAGCCATGTGGAGCACTTTTTATGATGGATGAATGCTCTTTTTTTGGGATTCAAAATCTTTTTTTAAACTATTTTAAATATAACTCAGATTGGATTCGTCTGAAAGGAGAAAGTCATATACACCTAGGATGGCTTGAGGGTGACTAAATCATGGGGTAATTTTCTTTTTTGGGTGAACTATCCCTTCAAATGTTGAATTCAGAAGATTCAATCAGATGCGTTGCCACGGGTGAATAAAATCAAGCATTTGCATTTACACACATATGTGCAAGGGTCAATCTGAAGAGCTCAGTGAATTCAAACATGGTAGTGTGATTGGATGCCACCTTTGCAATTAGTCAGATTGTGAAATTTCACTCCTGCTAGATAGTCCACCTTCAACTGTAAGTGGATAACGGAAGATCTTAGGAACAGCAGCAACTTGAAGCAGAAGACCATGTAATGTCTCAGAGCGAGGTGACCGAGTGTGTAAAAGTCACCGGCGCTCTGCTGATTCCAGAGCTGAAGAGATCCAAACATCCACTGGCATAACATTAACATAAACTGTGTGGCAGGAGCTTCATGGAATGAGTTTCAATGCCCAAGTGGCTGCATGCTAGCCTCATATCACCAAGAGTAAAAGCCAAGTAAAGCACACCAACACTGGACTCTGGAGCAGTGGAAAACTGTTCTGTGGAGTGACAAATCACGCTTCTCTGTTTCGCAGTCTGGTGCCAGGAGAACATTAACTTTGCCTCTGCACTGTGCCAGATATAAAGTTTGGTGAAGGAGGGACAATGGACAATGTGTTTGTCAGATTAGGCATCTTACTTCCAGTGAAGGGAAATCTTAATGCTTCGGCATAACAGGACACTTTGTACAATGCTATGTTTCACCTTTGTGTGAACAAGTTGCTCAAAGCAAGGTCCATAAAGGCAGGGTTGGATGATTTTGGTGTGGAAGAATTTAAAGTGATAGTTAACCCCAAAAAAATAAAATTCTGTCATTAATTATTCACCCTCATGTCATTCTAAACCTGCAAGACCTTTGTTTATCTTCTGAACACAACTGAAATCCAAGAGATTTCTGACCCTGCGTAGACACCAACAGAACTACCACATTGATGACCCAGAAAGGTAGTAAGGACATCATTAAAATGGTCCATGTGACATCAGTGGTTCAACCGTAATGTAATGAAGCTTCTATTATTACTTATATGTACATACATTTAAAAACTGCTCACAACTTTATTTACATTATTTATTTTCATATTTTGTTTGTGACAAAATGTCTTTTGAAAAAAGGCAACCTGTAAGATGTACAAGGTTTCATGTGCAATATAAAAACATATATGAATACTTAATTTTTTTTTTTTTTAAAGTACCAAAAATTATTTTGCAAACTAATGATTTTAGCGACAATTCTAATATTGCACTTTAGGACAGATGCAAATTCGGACGCAGACATAGATTGAAGGCACACAGCATCACAGACTTATAAATTATCCAAAAAGAAACACTCCATCCTCTGATGTTTCCATTCTCTTGAATTTAAGTATCCTCACATTACATAAACTAGCACCCTCAGTGAACTATAATTTAGACAATTGAAAGTCAGATATTCACCACATTTTATAGACTTTAAAATGCCATCTGCTTTAATGGAAAATGAAACTATCAGCTGGTAATATTTGAATACTGAGACAGATTTTGAGAAGTGAAAGCACAAGATCTAACATCTGATGTTAGATTTGATGTTAGTGACTTCATCCTGCCTTCAAGTGTCACATTTCCTTCTAATAAACTAACTTATAATAAACCTTGATATCAGATCATATATACAGGTGCATCTCAATAAATTAGAATGTTGTGGAAAAGTTCATTTATTTCAGTAGTTCAACTCAAATTGTGAAACTCGTGTATTAAATAAATTCAGTGCATACAGACTGAAGTAGTTTAAGTCTTTGGTTCTTTTAATTGTGATGATTTTGGCTCACCTTTAACAAAAACCCACCAATTCACTATCTCAACAAATTAGAATGTGGTGACATGCCAATCAGCTAATCAACTCAAAACACCTGCAAAGGTTTCCTGAGCCTTCAAAATGGTCTCTCAGTTTGGTTCACTAGGCTACACAATCATGGGGAAGACTGCTCATCTGACATTTGTCCAGAAGACAATCATTGACACCCTTCACAAGGAGGGTAAGCCACAAACATTCATTGCCAAAGAAGCTGGCTGTTCACAGAGTGCTGTATCCAAGCATGTTAACAGAAAGTTGAGTGGAAGGAAAAAGTGTGGAAGAAAAAGATGCACAGCCAACCGAGAGAACCGCAGCCTTATGAGGATTGTCAAGCAAAATCAATTCAAGAATTTGGGTGAACTTCACAAGGAATGGACTGAGGCTGGGGTCAAGGCATCAAGAGCCACCACACACAGACGTGTCAAGGAATTTGGCTACAGTTGTCGTATTCCTCTTGTTAAGCCACTCCTGAACCACAGACAACGTCAGAGGCGTCTTACCTGGGCTAAGTAGAAGAAGAACTGGACTGTTGCCCAGTGGTCCAAAGTCCTCTTTTCAGATGAGAGCAAGTTTTGTATTTCATTTAGAAACCAAGGTCCTAGAGTCTGGAGGAAGGGTGGAGAAGCTCATAGACCAAGTTGCTTGAAGTCCAGTGTTAAGTTTCCACAGTCTGTGATGATTTGGGGTGCAATGTCATCTGCTGGTGTTGGTCCATTATGTTTTTTGAAAACCAAAGTCACTGCACCCGTTTACCAAGAAATCTTGGAGCACTTCATGCTTCCTTCTGCTGACCAGCTTTTTAAAGATGCTGATTTCATTTTCCAGCAGGATTTGGCACCTGCCCACACTGCCAAAAACACCAAAAGTTGGTTAAATGACCATGGTGTTGGTGTGCTTGACTGGCCAGCAAACTCACCGAACCTGAACCCCATAGAGAATCTATGGGGTATTGTCAAGAGAAAAATGAGAAACAAGAGACCAAAAAATGCAGATGAGCTGAAGGCCACTGTCAAAGAAACCTGGGCTTCCATACCACCTCAGCAGTGCCACAAACTGATCACCTCCATGCCACGCCGAATTGAGGCAGTAATTAAAGCAAAAGGAGCCCCTACCAAGTATTGAGTACATATACAGTAAATGAACATACTTTCCAGAAGGCCAACAATTCACTAATTTTTTTCTTTCTTTTTTTTTGGTCTTATGAAGTATTCTAATTTGTTGAGATAGTGAATTGGTGGGTTTTTGTTAAATGTGAGCCAAAATCATCACAATTAAAAGAACCAAAGACTTAAACTACTTCAGTCTGTGTGCACTGAATTTATTTAATACACGAGTTTCACAATTTGAGTTGAATTACTGAAATAAATGAACTTTTCCATGACATTCTAATTTATTGAGATGCACCTGTGTGTGTGTGTGTGTGTGTGTGTGTGTGTGTGTATATATATATATATATATAATAAAATTTTAGTTTTACATTAAAATTTTAATTTACTGTAATTTACTGTAATTTGATATCAACAATGACAACAAATACATAATAAAATTACTACATCTTTAAAATTTTAAGTGAAAAAATAAATAGCATTTCAATGATACTGAAATATCATTGTTTTAGATCTCATCAGTTCCTGAAAAAAGACCACATGAGGTTTTAGTTGGGTTTGGGTCTTTAATCCTGCAAAGCAATATTAGAAGAGGTTTAGAAATGCACTGTTTCTACTTTCCTTAAGGAAAATGCTTCAGCATGTCTGTTTTAAGTACAGGATGACATCATCAGTGCACAAACCACATGCTTACAATAACCAAAACATTCTCATCCAGAAAATGTGTTGACAGAGTTTGTTTTAATTACCTTCTTTTAGCAATCAGGTACACTGTAAAAAATGTTCCCGTTAAAAAACAGTAAAGAACTGGCAGCAAGGTTGCCAGCAAGGCACTGTAAAATTAACAGTGTTTTACTGTTAATTAAAATTACAGTCACCTACTGTTTATTAAAAAACAGTAAAGAACTGGCAGCACGGTTGCCAGCAAGGCACTGTAAAATTAACTGTCTCTTACTGTTGGTGAAATTTACAGTTGGAGACTGTTTTTGCAAATACAGCATAATGCTGTTTCTACATTCAAAGTATATATATATATATATATATATAAAATACATACATACATATTATTTTCTAAACAGTGTGATTTCATAAATTGCCCCTAACAGTCTTACTACAAAATACCATGTTTTACTACAGTGTGTATATATATAAGTATATAAGTGTACAGTGTGTACCTTTTGAAACAGTGACTTAAAAATGTAACAGAAGGAAAGCAACAGTAAAGAAAAGAAATGAAAATTCAGCTATTTATGGGGAAGAATTGGTCATAACAGAAATAAACTTAAAATATTCCCCAAATCAAATTCTGACATTTGTGCAAAATTAAAACAAAAGGTAAAACAAAGCTCAAAAATTACTACATTTATTACAATAAATTTACATTTCAGCTGTATAAATGATAAATCAACTGCTTTAACAAGTCTTTAACAAATTATTCTGATGGCTGTCCAAGTCATACAGGCTGTCCAAAAATGAACTCTGGACACAGAGATTAAGTGAACAAATTAAAGAACAACTGAGTAAATGTTTATGAGTGAATAAGAATTACTGAATACCTGAAAAAACAGAGTGTGTGAATGAATGTGTGTGTGTGTGTGTGTGTGTGTGTGTGTGCGTGATGCGTGTCCGATGTGTGTGATGTGAGTGTGTGTGAAATGCGCATATGTGTGATGCATGTGTGAGATGAGTGTGTGTCTGATGTGTGTGTGGTCTGTGGTGTGTAATACTTAGATAAAGTCCCACTCAAAATCCATCAATTTTTTAAGCAGACTGGAGACACGAGGGTTCACGGTTTTCTTTTTCTGTGTGACCTTCCCCGTCCGTTTTGATACAACTCCTCCGGCCTTGGTGCCCTTTTCCGGATTTATCCCGATGAACCGCCTGCAAAACAAATGGGTGTGTTTAGAATTAGTGTGGAGGGGAAAAAGATTACTCATGGGGAATATATAAATATAGCATATATAAATATAGCAAGTCTATTCTTGTGTCAAGAACACTTTTCTTTACATTGTCAGGAAAGGACAGTCACTTATGGCTACTTAATAGGGCTCAAATATTTGATAGGAAATTTCTCTATTTGATGCTATATTCCCTGTTTATTAGGGCCAAGTGTTTAAATAAACATTTTCTGTAAAGCTGCTTTAAATCTATATGTATTTTAATAAGAGATATACAAATAAAATCTGAAGTAAATTGAATGTATGCATCCAAATATCTAACCTTTGGATAAATTCCAGTGTGCATGCGGCTTCAGCTTGGTATTGAAGATTGAGATTGTAGTAAGTAGAGAAAAGAGCTGCAAGCCCAGACAGGAAAGACGGTTGGATGCCCTCGCAAATGATGTGCTCCTCGAGGCTGATCATCCACTGCTGGATACTGCTTCCTGGTGTTTCACCTGTAACTTTAAAAAGAAAAAACAATTTCAGCACTGACATAACATTAATTTGACATTCCCAATTACAAATGAATGCAAGGAAAGCTAAAATAATTTTAAACAGTCACAGAGTCCTGTCCTTCTAACAGAAATGCATTTCAACATGGACTGGTCAGGACAGACCTTTAAGTGTAAATGTGTATACATTTTGTATTGTGAAATTATGTTGCTTAAATTTTATTTATTAATATTTTTGAAGTTTATTTCACCAAAAAAATAAATAAAATAAAATCATAAATTACTCTCATGTTGTACCACACTTTTCAAAATTTTCAAAATTAAGCCATTATTTACTAACCCTGGTGTTGTGCTAAGGCTCTGCAAGTTCTTTTTCAGACCACACAAGAGATTATTAAAAATTATCTGCTCGCTCTCGTCCATGTAATGGCAGTGAATAGTGACCAGCATCAAGCTTTTAAGGAGGCAAAAGTTATCACATAATGAGCCCATGGGACACATGTTGTATATTCCAAGTGTTTTGGGGGTATACAATAAGTTTTGGAGAAAAACAAACTGAAATGTAGTGTTTTATTTAACATAAATCCTGATATTGTCTTTTGGTCTGCTGTGCACAACTGCATGTACAGGAGATTTTATATGTTGTGTATCATACTGATTTGTTAATCATGATTTCTTACTAGTAAAGTTTGGAGTGAACTGTGCATGGCACTAATAGTCTCATGGACACACAGTTAAGCACAGACCACCAAAAGCCAATGTCAGGATTTCCATTAAATAATAAATGAAATTTTAGTTTGTTTTTCATTAAACCCATCAAATATGAATCACAATGGTCATACAGGACCAATCTGTGACACTCTTTAAATTTATTTATTTATTTATTTATTTTTAACTTTATGCCAGTTGCTTCCCACTGTTATTATTTGGACGTGCACGATCAGGACATTTTTTTTTTTTTCTTTTGTGGTCTGAAAAAACAACAACGGCATATGACATTGGAACAACAAGGTGAGTAAATAATGACAGTGATGTCTGTAAAGATGTGATTTCAAAGCTGCTACTTTTTTTAACTTTCTGTTGCAGGTTTGCATGCAACAATGAAGCAGCAAGTTAGGGATGTTGCTATGAATCCTCATGTGCTTCACATAGGCCACTGTAGTACTACATTGATGTCCACAGAACTGACATGAAAACATGCTGACAAGTCAAACTGGACAGTCCCTGTGCATGAAAAAGAATATCAGTCAAAAATATATCCAACAAAATAAAATGGCCTTAAGAATACTATGCTGGCCAAAGTAGCATTGCTGTACAAAGCAATACCAAAACTATGAATAAGAATTACTTTTAATAAGTATTATATCACTTAACTTCAAAACCAACTTGGATTGATGAAAAAAATATAACCAAAATAAAAGTAACAACCAAAGCACAACAGTACTACAATAAATGCACCTAAGAATAAAGATATGTGCATATTAGAACATGCTTACCCAAGTTTGCAATCACAATGACAACGAAATTAAACTTTTTTTTTTTTTTTTTTTTCGTAATGCTGGAGGTTTTGCCAATTCCAGAATAGCAAACTATAACCTAACTACACCGGTCAGCCTATTTCAGCGCGCTACAAAGACATCGATGTAATTTCAAAGCAACAGTGTTTGAAAAATTAACTTTGCAGAAGAATTCTCTCATGTTGCATGGAATTTACTCTGTAATCGGAAATATATCATTCAAAAATCCAGCTGATAATAAGTATAACTTAGGATAACTACAAAATCAAATTGGATTCATGCAAAAATGTAACCAGCATAAAAATAACAAAACAAGCACAACAGTATTACAAATAAATCGACCTCAGAATAAAGATATGTACATATTAGAACATGCTTACCCAAATTTGCAATCACAATGACACCGAAATTAAGTTTTTTTTTCTAACTCTATAGGTTTGGCGGATTACAGAAAAGCAAACTAGCCTATTAGCGAACAACCTTTCTTTTCAGCGCGCTACAGAGTCATCAATGTGATTTCAATGCAACAGTGTTTGAAAAAAAAAAAAATTTGCAAGAAGAATTATCCCATGTTAAACGAAACTCACCCTGTAATTGGGAATAATATAATCCGAGTCAGAAATCCTATCCACGATGTCGCATCTGGCGAGTTTATCTCTGAAAAGAACAAATAAAAGATAATTTCACTTCCAATATCCACAATACAGGTTAGTTGCTGTAGCAAATGTAATGTATTTTGTCTACGATATCGTGCAAAACTCACCTATTAACAGTATGAAGACGGATGAAAGTCCCTGCGTGCTCACTGCAGTTTACAAAAATACTGGATAGTAATGTTTTGTTTCCTTCGACTAATAAATACAGTAAAATGCCGTTATATTTTGTCTACGTCATTTGACAAAAACAAAAAAAAAAAAAACAGTAACGTACTGCTTTTGAACTTAACAGGATTATACTGTTGAAATTCAGCTGTAAATTAACAGCAATTTCTAACAGTGTACATAAAATCATACTATATACATTCTGAATATAGTCACAACTAAAGGCCATAATTTGCCACTACACACAGCCTTGAGTGCCTAACAAGTTTTCTTAAAAAATAACAAGTTTCTTTATAATACTATTTAAATAATCAAATTAGAAGATCTAGTTGTGACGTCAGCTAAAGTTGATAGTTGTTCTCTATGGTTGCTGTGCAGTTACATGCATAGTTGCTGCTGGGCACCCGTTATATTGACTTTCAACAAGTGCTGAGCACAAATATGGTCTTAAATGTTGTAATTCTGACGTATTTCTCATTTACTGGCAGGGACAGAGCATTTTATAGCTGGAGCTCTGCTATGAAAAGATGCTTTTAAAGTAATTGCAACTGATAAGAGGCTCGTGTCCAGTGATCGAAGAACATAAAAGGCAACAGGCTATTAGGCGATCATTTCAGGTGTTGTGCTGCCAAAACATGCTTCTAGGGTAATCAATAGAGTTTTATAGTCTGTAAGCCTTTATAAAGAGCTAATGCAATGACAAAATGATTTTCCTGTTCTATAAAAGCTCTTCCCTCGTGCAAAAGATATACACAGTTGGACATTTCAAAACACATTGATTTTCATAATATCAAACCGAGTGGCATTTGGAGAAATGTAGCATTTCATCACTTGCTCACCAATGGATACAGTGCAGTGAATGGGTGCCATCAGAATGAGTATCCAAACAGCTGATAAAAACAGCACGATAATCCACAAGATGTTTTTAACTTTATCTGTTCATATCTCTCTCCTTATTCAGACGTGACGACTTTTTCTATTGAGGAAGACTTTTTATTGATTATTGGTTTAAATAAATTGTTGCAGAGGATCCATTGGTGAGCAAGTGATGAAATGTTACATTTTGCTAAATCTGCTCAAATTTGCTAAAATGTTTTTGTTTTTTTTTGAGTGTCATTATGCCATATGGAGTGAAAAGTGAAGTTAGCTTCACCATGGTTCGCTTAAAAAAAAAAAGTATTATTGTCATTCTTAACAGATGCATTAACATAAAATTTAAATGTTTACTGCACTGAATTTTTGTGCCAAATATTTCTCTTGGTCTTTAGGCTCAACATAAAATGTAAAAAAAATTATTTTACAAAAAAACAAAAAAAAAAAGACCAAAATTAATGTTTCACTTAAACATTTTACTCCAGTGTAAGTTTTCTTTTGTGTTTAGTGGATGATATGGAAGAACAGAAGAGTTTTGGTTGGGTTTCACACAGCCAGACAAAAGAGGGTGTGCTTATTCAGAGTAATCCCCCCTCAGCGATCCGGGTCAAAAAGCCGCCCCTTTACACGTCACTGTCTGAGCCCAGGACTGTCTGAGGGCCACGCTGGGATTTACAGGCTCAGTGCTGGAGGGTCCAGTGGGAAGTTGGGAATTTCTAGGAAAAGGAGGTGCGCTTCTGTCCACTTCACCACATTTTTCATCTCATATCTGTTGCATAGTTTGTGTTCAGACAGATCAAATGATGCCAGAGAACACAAGCACTTATTAAAGTCAACATGAAATCAAAGCTTACCCTATTTACTGTGAAGAGTTCACATTGTCCATTCTTAAGGTTCTATAGCACTTTCAAAGCATGCTTCTTTATGGAACCTTTTATTCTGTTAAAAAAAAAACAGTTCAGCTACAGTTACAAGATTAAGAACCTTAATCTGGAACCTTTTAGAAAAATTCAAATGTATTACAATTTATATTAAATGCAACTTGTTGAATTTAAGCATTTTTTTTTTTTTTTTTTTTTTTTGGACACGTAGGACTTCAGTACATCATTAAATGTAATGTCATTTCTACTTCTATTCTCTTTAAAATCTGATTAAAGTGAACTGCTGAATGTACTGACAAGCATTTATGGTAAACTAAAATATACTATAATGTCATTTCTATAGAAACTTGTATGTCATGTATTTAAATGTATTTGTAATCACATTTGTAATAAAATTTAAATTTAGTACATTTACTTTAATTGTAATATTGAGTTAGTCAACATATTAAAATGTGCACTTATCATAAAAGATTATTTAAAACTGATTTAAAACGTACTTTAAACTTTAAAACTGACTTTTAAAACTTTTCATTTGACATTATTGCAAAGTGCACAAGCGTGTTAAGACAGTCATTAAAGTGTCATGAAAAGCCACTTAAGTGGCCTTTTTCATTGCTGTTATATTATCTGCAAGTACAGTTTTTAAAAATATTCTATCTATTTGAAGTGCACTACAAGTGCACATTCACTACAGTTAAACACACTTCTTTTTCACAAGGCCATGAGCCCATCTCTGGCAGTGCTTTGTCATTCTCTATAAGTGTCCTCTCATGTGTGTAAAAAAGTGGTCTCGATCATGGAGAGCTTCTCTTCTTTGCACTCTGTCTGGCCTCGTTTATCCTCTTTTGATCCTGCTCTCATTTGTGCTTTCCTTCTGATCTCCCTCTTTTGTCTCCCTGGTTTTCTGCTGGAGGAACTGAAAAGAGAAATGTGCTGACTCGAGAAACAGAGAGATCTCACCACACCGGGTCTTGGCGCTCGACCTGCCTATCTGTCTAGTATGAAAGCACCTTACAGCCATCGCAATTCTCAACAGCTCATAAATGACATTTATTGAGATCAGCGCCATCTCTTTGTTGCAAAAGTCTGAAATAAATGGCCTATACTTTGCGGTTTGCACTCACCTGCTAAAGCCATAGCCTATAAAGATCAAAAGCAGGGGAATATGTAATCTAATGCATTTTGTCTTGAACTGGGGCTTAAGTACGACCGCAGAAGATTGTGGTCACAAACCTCTTGAGACATGATGTAACGAGAGAAAAGCCATGCAAATCCATCCACTTCTTTTCACTTAAACTTAATAACACTGATTGTTAAAGTCATTACACTTTTAACTCATTAAACAAGTTGCCAAAATAGAGCAGGCTAGTCATCAAAAGTGGAATTATAGCCAAAGTAGTGGTTTATTTGTTCAATTATTTCCTTCTACTTCTTAAATGAAAAAATAAACAGTAGACATAATAGTTTACTTAAACACCAACCTCCAGAGCTCCAGAAGCGCTTTAAATCATATCAAATGTAAGACAGTTTTCAATCACTGTATTGTCAGCAGATGGTTCATTCCCTGGTGATTCATATGATGGTTCATTATGGTTAATATTATGGTATATATAATGGTTCCTGATGGTTCGTATATATAATATAATATATATATATATATATATATATATATATATATATTAAAAAACACTGTTACAAAAGATTTCTATTTCAAAAAAATTTTTTTTTTAACTTTCTATTCATCAAACAATCTTAAAAAAAAACAATTATCATGGTTTCCACAAAAATATGAAGCAGCACAAGTGTTTCCTACATTGATAATAATCAGAAATGTTTCTTGAGCAGTAAATCAGCATATTAGAATGATTTCTGAAGGATCATGTGACACTGAAGACTGGAGTAATAATGCTGAAAATTCACCTTTGATCACAGGAATCAGTTACATTTTACAATAGAAAACAATTATTTAAAATTGTAATATTTCACAATTTTACGTATTTTTGATGTAATAAATCTAGCCTTTCTGAACATAAGAGACTTCTTTCGAAAACATTTTACCAACTGCAAATAGATGTTGTTTTGAGGGAGGGTACAAATCAGTAGATTCATGTTACTTGATCTATAATTTCAGCATTGAGTAAATAATGACTCATATCTGTCTGTGAGGCAATATTGAACAGCTTATGCCACACAACGTGTTTGCGCGCATCCATCCACGCCTATTACATAACCTTGTGATGTTGCTGCCAATAAAGTTTCCTCTTGAGAAAGTCTATGTTTCCTGAGAAATACAGAACACATATGAAAACAGAATTGTGTGTTTGTTGTGATGTATATCCACCTTATTCTTACGTAAAAATGGGCCATTTGTAATTTGTATGGGACTGGCTTCCGGCCTCATCCGGATCCAGCTATTTTAGCTGTACAAAACAGCTTGTCTTGCTACTTGATATTGCAAATTGGTGTCTCAGTCTTACCTTATAATTTTAATGAATTATCTTAATTATGAACACACTGGTTTGTAATGCAAACAGTTTTACAGTTTACTGCACATTGTTATTCTTCTTGCTATTTCCCTATTCATGGTTTCAGTCACGTGATTTTTTTGTTGCGGCCGCCATCTTTAGGACCTTGCGTAGCCTCTCCTTGGTGATCGGAAACCAAAATAACACTTCACCAACAACGAAAAACATTAGTATTTAAAAAATAAATAGATAAATTAGGATTAGATCCTTATTTACTGTCAAGCGAACTGCTGACTCTAATTTGCCGAACTAATTTGACGTTTGCTTTGCTGATAGGCTATTTACATCTACCTCATACACAACCCCTTTCCGTACACTCGGGCCATTTTCAGTTACATTTTCACCTGCTAGAGACTTGTCCTTCGGCCTGGATCTCTGTGTACTCACTTTCAGATTCTGGGCCGAATCAACCGGACCAGATGCAAGAGCCATAACTTACCGACACTGCCTCGTCCAAGCCAGACTCGCCAGACTTAGCCCAGTTTCATTTCTATACTGTACTGTTCATTAATACTTCATTTAAAATTGATAACGTTACCTAGACAAAACTTTTACTTTCATTTTAATTATACAGATTATAATACATAAATAACATGACTTAACAAACATACATAACTTAACATCTCATTATTATGAAAGCAATTTTAAAGTCCATTAAATAACTAGTTTGACCAAGCTGGCATGAGGAAAATTTATTTACAAAACAGTTTATTTACAAAACCATACAATTACAGCAAAAAACAGCAGTTATACAATAAGTGTAGATAAATTATTTAACATTTTGCCAAATTACCCATGCATTTACTTGAATGAATGAGGCATTTATATGTACACTTGGGCTGTAACATTTGATAAATAAAGGTTAAAAAGGTTAAACATTCAAAATTTAAAAGGTGTTTTGGAAAACACATTGGTAATTGGCAACGTTTTGGAATTAAACATTTTGTAATTGGTAAAATAATTTAAATAATTATTACCTAACTGTTACTATGAATCATTTTTAAAGGTCATCAGTGAATACTGTTCTTGGTTGTTGCTCATTGTGCAGCATGTCTTTCCACATCTTAGTCCAGTGAGTTCTTTGCCTGGAGACTTTCATTTCTGCACCTGTAAAGAACAAATAACGCACAAGTATCTATTACTAAAGGTTTAACTGAATGCACCAAACTGAATGAAATATATATATATATATATATATATATTTATATATTATATTATTATATATATTATTATAATACTAATAGTACAAACAAATCCTCTTCATTCTAACATCCTTGAAGTAATTACATTCAGTTACATTCATAAAAATAAGAATAAACCTTTCTCCCTGTATGCGCTGGATCGGAGTGCTGTTCGTCAAAGTTTAGTGCAGCATAAACATTTTGGACTCACATACTTATATCAAAGATCAAAAACATCTTGTTGATTTATTAGCTTTAGGTGGAGCATAACGAAGGTTTTCTGGCAAATCAGCAGTCTCGCACGCAAATTTAACCTTTTGCAAGTTTCATTATGAACTTGCTAACTAAAATGTAAAAACGCATCTATGCTTACAAGAAATATTTAATCAAAAGAATCCCATACATCCCCATCTCTTGGTAAGTAATCCATTGTGATTTGCTGTTTTCACAGGCCAGAGCACAGAACAGCAGATTGACGGGATTGTAATTCGGTCCTACAAATGGCGGCCGCACCACTGTGTGACGTCACATGAAATCCATGAATAGCGGCTAATGAACCGGAAGTCTCGCCCATAGGCTTACTTCCGCGTTGAAGAATAAGGTGGATAGAGTAATTACACACTCATAGACTGTCCCATGTGCTGGAAAGATGAAACTGAACGCACAGCGACCCTTTGGTGTCTAGCTTCCTGCAATTTTCCAAGTAGTTTCATGCGTTCATCTGAATTTGTGACCTGTGGCTATATGTCCTGAGCAAGAGTCAGGCTCTTCCACCACTCAACGCACCCAATCACCCGAGTAACGAGACACACATCATCTCATCACCCAGCACTATAAGAGCACACACTTCCCTCTGTCACATTGTCTGGTCTCCCTTGTGGATTACAGACTCTCTCTGGATGTACTCGTACCTGTTCCAAGATCTCCTTCGACTCCCTTGCGTTCTCCCACATCTTCAGTCAATTCCCGGATCTACTCACCTGTCCACTTACCTGCCACCAGTTCCTGGAATCCATCCTCGTTCTACCAGACAACCCGTGTGTGCTCAGCAACCCAGTACAACAAACCAAGATCATCAGAACTGTTATCATTCTGTACAGACTATATCTTCACCATTATTTACCTGCCATTTGTCTCATTGATGTCAATAAACATGCCTGTTTGGGCGTCTCCGAATCTGGTATCCCGTTACACTGCAGTTACGAGATGTTATCATTGATTCATGTAGAAAGAATTTTCGGTAGCACTTTATTTTAAGGTGTCCTTGTTACACGTTATATGTACTTAAAATTATAATAATAATTTATGCATAATTGTATGCAAGTAACCCTAAGCCAAACCCTAACTCTAACCATATAGTAAGTACTTAATTAATATAACTCAGTATTTAAATGAATAATTACATTGTAAAGGTCTTTGCGCACTGAGTCTGAAATTTTCACACGTTAAAAAATAAATACGAAATCATGTTGTGTCTATCACGTTTACACACTTCCTCTGAAACTTTCGTCCATAATAAAAAAAATTGGACCAGGTTCGATTTTCTGTGTTTTCGCATCCGTAGCAAGCATTTTGATAGGAAAGGATGACGAATATGAAAAGTGTGCAAAGACCTTAACATGACACCTTAAAATAAAGTTTCGTGTTAGGAAATTTCACAATGCAGAGTTGTACTGATGAGATTCAAAACTGTATATGCCCTGCTCCATATTGCTAACAGGAATGTTCAAGTCATTTTGATTTTCTTTTTCCACGAAAATGCTAGTTAAAGGGGCGGTCTAATGCTATTTCATGCATTCTGACTAATTTACACTGTTGAGGAGTTGGATTCTTATGCTAAACATGACCAAAGTCTCAAAAAATGAGTTGGACTTAGGACAGAGTATTTCTGCGCCAAATTGGTTACACTCCTTCAGGGTTTGTATGAGTGTCGGAAAGGTTTTATTTATTTAATTTTTTTTCTCGAGTATGGCCCTGTATGACGTCATAAAGGGTGGAATTTCTTGTATGTGCGCGCACACATCAACCAGAGCAAGAGCACGAATGTGATTTTGTGATCGCGATCAGTTAAAATAGATAATCTGTTGTTGAATGATAATTTTACGTGTAAATATAGCCGAAATCACAGCACAGCCATTGTCTCTATCTTATGTGTGTTTGATTTTGTCTGACGACGTCTTGATTATAAATCAGGATTTTAGTGCAGATTAAACTTGAAAGGGAGACCTGGTTGTGTTTTGTGGTTTAAGCCAATATTTTATATTAATGTCGTTGTCTGACGACAGAAACAGAAAAAAATATGTCAATGAAAACCATTTTATTAGAAAGGGGCTGTATTAGTAATGAGTATGAAGTCATCTAGCGACATTTAGCGACTTTTCGAGCAGGCTTTAGTTACTTTCCATTGAAAGAAGTTGACAACATTGAACATGCTTCATTCGGGTTATAGAAGACTTGGAGAAGGATTTTACCACAAAATCAATAATGTCACCAAAGAAGTGTGTTTTTGGTTGTGAGGGAAAGATAACCTTGTTCAGCTTCCCAAAGGACCCAGCATTAAGGGAATTATTTATGTTGATGTCAGTTTGCAGACACGATCACTACACATAAGCTGCTCATTACTCTTTAGCTCCGCCCACGGCACGCCTCCAGGTACTCGACTGTTTTCGGAGAGAAGCGGTACAGCTATATCTTTCTTTTATAAATCTGATAAAACTAAAGTCTCTTTGGAGATATGAAGGATGCAGTACTGTTCTCAAGATGAACATACGAGATTGGCTAGTACAATGAAGATTTAGTACAATGTGATAACATTAAATGGGACACATTGTACTAAAACATTACATTTACATTTAGTCATTTAGCAGATGCTTTTATCCAAAGCGACTTACAAATGAGGACAATAGAAGCAATCAAAATCAACAAAAGATCAAAATGCAAGTGCTTTGCCAAGTCTCAGTTAGCTTAACGCAGTACACGTAACAAGGTTTTTTTTTCAATTATATAATAAATAAAAACAGATAGAATAGAAAAAGAATAGAGAAGCTAGTGTTAGTTAGTTTTTTTTTTTTAAAGAAAACAAGCAGTTAGTAAATGAATGGAGTGTAAGTCTAAAAGGGGCAAGTGTTTTTTTTTTTTTAACTTACTGATTTTCCTCACACAGGGTGAAACAATAATATTTGTACTTTTCCCCAACTTGTTACACTTTTGATGTTCACATAGAAAAATTACTGGCCTACAAGCAATTGCTTATACATTTTTCATGATGCTATTGTCACAGTCATGTATGTCCTGCGTGTCATGTGTTTCCCTCCATGCCCATATTTGGTCCTTCCTGTTCCTGTCCTCGTCAAGTCTGATTGTTTATGATTTCATTCAGGTGTGTGTGATTATTATTATGAGTATTTAGTTCCTGCCTGTTCTGTTCAGTTTCGTCTGGTTTACTCGTTTCCCCTGGTGTTCCTCCCTTGTCTATCCTCCCTTGTCTATCCTCCCTTGTCTATCCTCCCTTGTCTATCCTCCCTTGTCTATCCTCCCTTGTCTATCCTCCCTTGTCTATCCTCCCTTGTCTATCCTCCCTTGTCTATCCTCCCTTGTCTATCCTCCCTTGTCTTGCCTTGTTTGGATTTCATTAAAGACTGTATATTTTGAGTTTACTTTCGTCTCCTCGTTCATCCCTCATGTGTGCACCGTGACAGAAGACCAGACCTAACCAAACAGTAAGCGGCGCCCCTTCACCTCATTTTGTTTTGTTCGTTTTTTGTTCAGTTTTAGTTTTTGTTCCTGTCTGTCTGTCCCGCGGCATGGAAGTCGCCGCTCGTCATCCCGCCCTAGCCAGCTGTTATTCGGCATTGGAGTTCGGCGGGATCGCCGCAAGTACCGCAAGCCCGTTGGCCGCAAGTCCCTCAAGCCCACCGTCCGCAGGGATATCCTACCGGCGTCCACGGCTCCCTCAATCCTGCCGCCGTCCGCAGCTCCCTCAAGAACCAGTTCGCCGCTCACCTGAGCACACCGCCGTCCGTGGCTCACCCAGGCCGCCGTCCGCAGCTCACCCAGGCCGCCGTCCGCAGCTCACCCAAGCGAGTTGTCCGCTACTGACTCAAACCCACCGGCCTCCTGTTCCCCAGTCACGGCCAGGAGTGTCGTTCCCAGCCTGACCAGAGTCCAGTGATGGCTCCGGCCCCTGACCAGAGTCTAGGCTGTTTTAAAAGGTGTCCACAGGAACATTTTAATCACCATGTCATGTCTTGTCTACGGAGACTCGTCTGGGACAGGCGGCTCCTCTGGTTATGGCCACGGAGGCCATTCCCAGCCCCTGCCTCCCTGTCGTAGATGTAGAGGCGGTTCCTGAGAGTCCCTGTGAGGCCCCCTGACTCCACGTTCAGCCCAGGAAAGGCTGTGGATCTCCTGTCATGCCCAGTAGGCCTCAGATTCCGAGCTTAGCCCACGGAGGGCTTCGTGTTGCTGTGGATTGTCTTGTCCCTGTTTGTTTCGCCCACGGAGGGCTTCCTGTTCCTGAGTCGAGCCCTAGGAGGGCTCTTGTTCCAGAGTTCCGCCCGTAAGTTCCCCCAAGGAAATCCACGGCCACTAAGACCACCTGCCATGGCCTCCAGAGCTCCCAGCTCCGCCATGGCCTCCAGAGCTCCCAGCTCCGCCATGGCCTCCTGAGATCCCTGATCTGCCATGGTGCCCGTTCCTGTCTGTTCCATAATGGAGGCCCCCGTCCTGTCATCCTGTCTGTGTCTGTCCTGGGGGGCATCCAGAGCGCCCACCCCCCCTCCCCGGTGGTACTGTTAAGGTCGCGCCTTCCGGGAGGGGGGAGTAATGTCACAGTCATGTATGTCGTGTGTGTCATGTGTTTCCCTCCATGCCCATATTTGGTCCTTCCTGTTCCTGTCCTCGTCAAGTCTGATTGTTTATGATTTCATTCAGGTGTGTGTTATTATTATGTGTATTTAGTTCCTGCCTGTTCTGTTCAGTTTCGTCTGGTCTACTCGTTACCCCCGGTGTTTGGATTTCATTAAAGACTGTATATTTTGAGTTTTTCTTTCTCTCCTCGTTCTTCCCTCGTGTGTGCACAGTGACAGCTATATTATTACAAAATAATGGATTCAATCTTTAAATTAACTCAAGGACGCCTATGACCAGTCAGTTCCAAAAAGAAAAACAACACCTGTGCTAACTGGGGGGAAAAAACAACTTTACAAAAAGACTGAATTTAAAATTTGGTGGTGTGTGTGTATATATATATATATATACAGTGCCCTCCATAAGTATTGGAACAGTAAAGACAAAATTGCTCTGTTGGCTGTGGAGTCAAGACATTTGCAAATATGATTAAAAGATGAATATGAGACAAAACTACAGAATGTCACATTTTATTATTAGCCGTTTCAACACATACATGTTTTACCAAATAAAAAGAACAACACTTTTAGAGTTCATCCCACTCATTGATGTGAGCATAAGTATTGGGACAGTTGAACATAAGGCAGATATAAAAGATTAAAAGCTATTATTTAGTTGCAGATCCCTTGCGCACAATCACACCAGTGAGTCTATGACCCATAGACATCACCAGACTCTTGGTCTCATCCTTTGAAATACTTTTCCCAGCCTTTAATGCGGCCAGTTCCAATTGTTACTTGTTTTGTAGAGTTTCTGCGTTTACTCTCCTCTTCAGCTGGTGAAATTCATGTTCAGTCGGATTTAAATCTGGAGATTGACTTGGGCAATCTAAGACTTTCCATTTCTTTGCCCTTATAAATTCCTTGACTGAACTGGCAGTGTGTTTTGGGTCATTGTCCTGATGCAATATGAAGCACTTCCCAATGAAGCTGGTGGCATTTTCTTGAATACTGGTAGGCAAGATGATTTTGTACCCTTCCAAATTCATTCTGCTACTGTCATCATACATTAAGTCATCAGTAAAGTTGAGAGGGCCTGTTCCAGAGACAGCCATACATGCCCATGCCATGACACCACCTCCACCATGCTTTACAGATGAGGCTGTATGCTTGGGATCATTGCAGTTCCCTTTTTTCTCCACATTTTTGCTTTCCCATCACTTACATAAAGGTTCATCTTTGTCTCATCGGTCCAGAAACATAGTTCCAAAACTCTTCTGGCTCACCTTTGTGCTTTTTTGCAAACTCTAATCTTGCCTTTCTATTTTTGGTGCTGGTCAGAGGTTTGCATCTTGCTGTGTAGCATCTGTAATTCTGTGTCAAAGTCTCCTGAGGACAGTAGATTGTCAGAGCATCACCCCAGCTTTCTGGAAGTTGTTGGTGATTTTACAGACACGTCTTTTAGGGTTCATTTTCACAGCTTTTATGATTTGTCTGTCATCAACTACTGTTGTTTTCTCAGCTGATCAGGTAGTTGTTGGTTGCTGGTGTCGCTGGTGGTTTCCAAACTCTTGATTTCTCCATGCCCTTTGTTTTTGCTATAGCTCTAATTTACTTCCTCTTTTCTTTTAGCATCCAAATTTTTTGCTTTTCTCTCAAAGTCAGCTCCCTCATCTTCATCCTGGTTTGAGTGTGTCATCATCGAATGCAAGATTCAGAATACAGAAGTAATGGATATAACTGATACGACACATTCCCTGCTTTTAATATCTGAAGAATTAATACAACAGGACACAGCTGATCACTTAGAAAGACCTGTGAGGCAACTGTTCCAATACTTATGCTCACATCAGATAGGGGGATGAAACTCTTAAAATGCTGAACTTCTTAGCTGGTAAAACATCTATGTGTTGAATCACCCAATAATAAAATGTGACATTCTGTAGTTTTGTCTCATATTCATCTTTTAATCTTATTTGTAAATGTCTTGACTCCACAGCCAACAGAGCAATTTTGTCTTTACTGTTCCAATACTTTTGGAGGGCACTGTATATATATATATATATATATATATATATATACAGTGGGGCAAAAAAGTATTTAGTCAGCCACCAATTGTGCAAGTTCTCCCACTTAAAAAGATGAGAGAGGCCTGTAATTTTCATCATAGGTATACCTCAACTATGAGAGACAAAATGAGAAAAAAAAAATCCAGAAAATCACATTGTAGGATTTTTAAAGAATTTATTTGCAAATTATGGTGGAAAATAAGTATTTGGTCAATAACAAAATTTCATCTCAATACTTTGTTATATACCCTTTGTTGGCAATGACAGAGGTCAAACGTTTTCTGTAAGTCTTCACAAGGTTTTCACACACTGTTGCTGGTATTTTGGCCCATTCCTCCATGCAGATGTCCTCTAGAGCAGTAATGTTTTGGGGCTGTCGCTGGGCAACACGGACTTTCAACTCCCTCCAAAAATTTTCGATGGGGTTGAGATCTGGAGACTGGCTAGGCCACTCCAGGACCTTGAAATGCTTCTTACGAAGCCACTCCTTCATTGCCCGGGCGGTGTGTTTGGGATCATTGTCATGCTGAAAGACCCAGCCACGTTTCATCTTCAATGCCCTTGCTGATGGAAGGAGGTTTTCACTCAAAATCTCACGATACATGGCCCCATTCATTCTTTCGTTTACACGGATCAGTCGTCCTGGTCCCTTTGCAGAAAAACAGCCCCAAAGCATGATGTTTCCACCCCCATGCTTCACAGTAGGTATGGTGTTCTTTGGATGCAACTCAGCATTCTTTCTCCTCCAAACACGACAAGTTGAGTTTTTACCAAAAAGTTCTATTTTGGTTTCATCATTCTCCCAATCCTCTTCTGGATCATCCAAATGCTCTCTAGCAAACTTCAGTCGGGCCCGGACATGTACTGGCTTAAGCAGGGGGACACATCTGGCACTGCAGGATTTGAGTCCCTGGCGGCGCAGTGTGTTACTGATGGTAGCCCTTGTTACTTTGGTCCCAGCTCTCTGCAGGTCATTCACTAGGTCCCCCCGTGTGGTTCTGGGATTTTTGCTCTCAGTTCTTGTGATCATTTTGACCCCACGGGGTGAGATCTTGCGTGGAGCCCCAGATCGAGGGAGATTATCAGTGGTCTTGTATGTCTTCCATTTTCTAATAATTGCTCCCACAGTTGATTTCTTCACACCAAGCTGGTTACCTATTGCAGATTGAGTCTTCCCAGCCTGGTGCAGGTCTACAGTTTTGTTTCTGGTGTCATTTGACAGCTCTTTGGTCTTGGCCATGGTGGAGTTTGGAGTTGGACTGTTTGAGGTTGTGGACAGGTGTCTTTTATACTGATCAAACAGTTCAAACAGATGCCATTAATACAGGTAACGAGTGGAGGACAGAGGAGCCTCTTAAAGAAGAAGTTACAGGTCTGTGAGAGCCAGAAATCTTGCTTGTTTGTAGGTGACCAAATACTTATTTTACCGAGGAATTTACCAATAAATTCTTTAAAAATCCTACAATGTGATTTTCTGGATTTTTTTTCTCATTTTGTCTCTCATAGTTGAGGTATACCTACGATGAAAATTACAGGCCTCTCTCATCTTTTTAAGTGGGAGAACTTGCACAATTGGTGGCTGACTAAATACTTTTTTGCCCCATTGTATATATATATATATATATATATATATATATATATATATATATATATATATATATATATATAGCATTTTTTATTTTTATTTTTATTTATTTATTTTATTTATTTATTTTGACAGGGAATACCACTTTAGGTACACTCTTACAAATAAAGGTGCTTAAAAGGTTCTTCACAGCGATGCCATAGAAGAACAATTTTTGGTTCCACAAAGAACCATTCAGTCAAAGATTCTTTAAAGAACCATCTCTTTTTTACCTTTTTATAATCTGAAGAACCTTCTTTCACCACAAAGAACCTTTTGTGAAACAGAAAGGTTCTTCAGATGTTAAAGGTTATTTATGAAACCATTTAGACAATAAGGTTCTTCTATGGCATCGTGAAGCACCTTTATTTTTAAGAGTGTAAAGGATTTTCAGCTCAGAGCAAGGATTAAAGTGTGTTTTCATCAAAAAAGATTTGACTCTTTAATGCTGTCTTACACCATTGTCATTTTATAGCTTCAGTATTTGTGACTTTTACTTACCTGTAAGTGCGTCAGGATCAGATGCTGCCTACCTGGAAACGCGGTCATGTGTGAGTTCCTAAAGCAATGCAGAGGTCATGTTGCAGTTTCTAGGGAAAGCACTAAATAAAGTGTAAAGTTTGAATATACTATAAGTCGTTTTGGAAAAAGTGCGTCTGCCAGATGAATCATGTAAACGTTTTAGCTAACAGTCATCACATGCATAAAAAGAGAGCATGCTCTGAAAGCACTTTACACATTGTTTATGTGTGAGTCGTAACAGGATCAAGAACAAGTTTAATCCAGACTGCTGGCTCAAAGAGGAGAGATTCTCTTGACCCAAGTTTACACATCCTGTGTGAGGATTAAACTGCTGTCAAACTGTGTCATGACCTGTGCTGACATTACACCTGCATTGCCCCTTGTATCTAAAATACATTAGGATGTAAGAATAACTATACTGTAAGAAAAAAAATCTGTCCTGGCAGAAAATTACCAATATATTTTCTGTTAGGTTTTTGGACATTTCCTTTAACCATAATTCAAAGTATGGTAAACGCCTGTGAAAAGAGGAAAAAAAAAATAAAATAAAATAAAACTAAAAAATCCTTCATATTAAAGGGATAGTTCAACCAAAAACAAAGATTTTGTCATCATTACTTACCTTCATGTTGTTCCAAATCGGAATAAATTTCTTTCATATGCTGAATACAAAAGAAGACAATTTTTTAAGAATATTGGTAACCAAACATTTGCTGGAAGCCATTGACTTCTATAGTATTTTTTTTTTTTTTTCAATGGCTACCACCAATAATTTGTTTAACCACATTCTTCAAAAAATGCCTTCTTTTGTATTCAGCAAAAGAAATACATTTTAATTTTTGGGTGAAATGTCCCTATAGCATTATACAGTGGGATGTATTTTTATGAAATTTTTATGAGGCATGTTACATAACAAAATGTAAAACTAAATGAGCTATACAAAAAAGGCCCAAATTTAAGTTTTATGTATTTGTATTACAAATACAATTTCCATCCATTTAAATTGCAAAGTTTTAATATGAGCTAATCAATCTATAGTCATACATTAATGAAACGGGTAGATTCTTGTTTGCGTGCATAGGTGTGTGAACGTGTCATTCATGGTGACACACATAATGTGTCTAAATGCTCTTAGGTCTGTATCCATCACAGATGCTGTCTCTGAAAACAGTCGCCTGGTGAGCCCTGGTAAATAAAGCAGGCTTATCGGTGACCGTTCCTGATGGCCATGACATAGAAACCTCCTTCCTCTAATCACTGTCACTCCACACACATCATGCAGTCTCAGGAAAACTGTGAAAGATGGTATCTTTTGGAGTACAACAGCCTGTCACTAAGTTTTCATCCAAAGTTGTGAATTAAATTTGTGCGAAAAATCGGAATATCAGATAAAACAGTTGCGTTTTCCATCCTATATGTTCCAGAGAACATAATCTTCAGTTCCTGGGAACCTGCCGCAAAGTATCAATAAAGAAATATTAAAAGGTTGCTGCAATAAAGCCTGTGACTCTTTTTTGCTACATAATAAATGACCTGCACCTCAGAGCACATAGAAGAAACACAATAACAAACACTGTCAACTGTTGTTGTCTTGCATTCGGGTACGTGATGATTGGGAACGCTGTCGTGTTTTCTGGGATGTGATTATGCCAAATAATTTTTGGCTCAGGCATTTCAGAATGATTAAAACAATGTTTGAGATGGTGTGCAATGAGACTGGTCTGCTGATCATAGTCCAGTTATTCAATCAAAGCCACACGAGTTGCGCACCCAGGAATGTATTAGGTAATCAAACTAGTTTTCATAAACTACTATGTTTTCTTATCGAATAAAAAAAAAAAAATGGTTTGCCTTAATTGAGCGAATGCATCCAGCAATTTTTTTTTTTTTTTTTTTTTTTTTTTGTATGTGTATGATTTGCCAAAATTCAAGTTTTCAGCATGTGGCTAAATGGTTTCTAGATAACTGTTTACTATGTATGACAGATATTTTACTAAAACATTGTCTAAAGATTTTGTTTTGTTGTTATGTTTGAGGACTCTTGAGATGTTTCTATCCGTGATTATATTGATAAGTGAAACAAAAACTCATACAACTGTGTCACTTACCCAGTTATTTACCCCTCATGTTCTCAGTGTTTATGTCAATGTTTGAATTTGATGAAATAAGCCACATCCTTCAAACTGCTTTGACTCAAAACTATCCGTGTTGCTATAATAAAGCTTTTGAGGTCATAAGTTCAAGTGTGTACTGTACACAGAACAAGGTAGAATAGCCTGTGTGTCGTGTATATCTTATTTCGGAAACACAAATGCATAAATAATATTGTGCACGTGCCATTTTTTTCTCTGTGCAAACAAACACACAGCTGTAAACACCAGTGTATTACAATAATTGTCAACTGCACATCCAACATTCTTTAATATATAGAGGTAAAGAACCTTATTACAAAGAGAGACATCATGTACTAGGCCAATCCTTAATTCCTTTCCATGATCTCTCTCTATGGAATTGTGAGGAAAATGCAGGACTGACAGATTAGGAAATCTGACTGGAATCGTGATAAGGGTGGAAAATGTTGCCACATTAAAAATGTTGCATGGAGCTTTAATATAAAGGAAGGGGAAAACTGACATAGGAACCTTCTTACCCATTAAATATTATTGCGTTCATGAAAAAGTGATGTGGTTTGTGGTGTTTGAGGATATAAACAATGACCTCATGGTCTAGTTGACCTCTGAAGGAAAAATCATAGTTCTGGAAAGATCTGTCTGGATTCTGCAAGACGATGAATTAAGCTTGGGGCTCATTTACATCTGGGAAACGTATTCCCGACCACAGCAATGTAGTCGTCTTGGATCATAGAGTTTCTCGAGTCGAAGATCAGGGTAAAAGCCACAGCAAGTATGTGAGAGTACAGATGGAAATACAGAGTTTTAAGGCTTTTCCAGTTGTGAATGACTCTTAAATGATTTTTGAAACACTTCTAACTTGTGCAATTTTGTATACATTCACAAGCCTGATATGTGATTTTTCATTAACTGATCAGAAGTGTCTGACAGTAATGCAGATGGGCTTGCACATGCACTTAAAATGCAATAAATAAAAAAGTGTGTTGTAATTGCTCTGTTAACTTCTATTTGCTAAGGTTTTACAAATCATGAAATTTCAAGACTATATTAAAACTGTAGATTCATGGAGCATATGAGACTTACATTTGCATATGTTGAGATAATTGCCAGTGTTATGAGCCAGACTGTATGTGAACTTATTTGACTACAGTTTATGGTAATTGGGGATATGTGGTAGTAAAGATAATTTCATTGGTGTGTCCAACTGAAAGACTATAAAGAAATGTAATTAACTATTCACTACATTCAGAGATAACTGTTGTCTGATAGTCGGCTGTTAAGATAAAATAATCATGAACTGACTCTGTTATAAAGTTAGAAAGGTGATGGCGACTGATATGTCTCAACTTCATGAATGACAAATATGCATGCCTACAATGAAGTCTACAGCACTTGTAATGCAGTCAAATTTATGATTTTTTTGTATTTATTTTTTAAAGAAGGAGGAAAAATGTATTTGTTTCCATCACCAGGTGCACAGGATATAATTAGTCTGCTCCTTTGATTATGGGTAGTTTTAGGACTGATATATTTAGGTGTAGTGTTCACTCCTAATTACACCACATCTGGCAGGATGACAACAACGTGTGCAAAACAAAGATAAAAGAGGGAAGCGGACGTTTGTGCAAAAGGTGAGGAAACATCCATTCTAGCATCTTCAGCAAGGTCTTGCAGCATGTTGACTGAAAGCTGCTGTCGTGAAAGTGAGGTAACTGGAACCAGATGGCCCAATTACAAGGAAGGAAAAGTTACAAAGGCACAGAAACGCTCCTCCACATGACCTCATCCGCATTGGCCCAATTCCTTTTTTTTTTTTTTTTTAAACAAAATATATATTATTTTTTCAGTTTGCATATCACAACAGATTACACAATGAATAACACAGCAAACATTTTATACCCTGTTCTCCCTCCCATCCCCAAATGAAAAAAAAAAAAGAAAAAAAAAAAAAAAAATATATATATATATATATATATATATATATGTTTATTTATTCAAACTCTTCTACAAATATTTAACTTTCTAATTAGAGATAAGTTTACTTGTTGTTTTACAGTTCTGTCACATTTGTGTGTGTGTGTGTGTGTGTGTGTGTCTGTCTGTGTGTGTGTGTCTGTGTGTGTGTGTCTGTCTGTGTGTGTGTGTGTGTGTGTGTGTGTGTGTGTGTGTGTGTGTGTGTGTTTATATATTCAAACTCCTCTACAAATATTTAACTTTCTAATTAGAGATAACAGTTCACTTGTTGTTTTACAGTTCTGTCACATTTGTGTGTGTGTGTGTGTGTGTGTGTCTGTGTGTGTGTGTCTGTCTGTGTGTGTGTGTGTGTGTGTGTGTGTGTGTGTGTTTATATATTCAAACTCCTCTACAAATATTTAACTTTCTAATTAGAGATAAGTTTACTTGTTGTTTTACAGTTCTGTCACATTTGTGTGTGTGTGTGTGTGTGTGTGTGTGTCTGTCTGTGTGTGTGTGTGTGTCTGTGTGTGTGTTTATTTATTCAAACTCCTCTACAAATATTTAACTTTCTAATTAGAGATAAGTTTACTTGTTGTTTTACAGTTCTGTCACATTTGTGTGTGTGTGTGTGTGTGTGTGTGTGTGTGTGTGTGTGTGTGTGTGTCTGTCTGTGTGTGTGTGTGTGTGTGTGTGTGTGTGTGTGTGTGTGTGTGTTTATATATTCAAACTCCTCTACAAATATTTAACTTTCTAATTAGAGATAAGTTTACTTGTTGTTTTACAGTTCTGTCACATTTGTGTGTGTGTGTGTGTCTGTCTGTGTGTGTGTGTCTGTCTGTGTGTGTGTGTGTGTGTGTGTGTGTGTGTGTGTGTGTGTGTTTATTTATTCAAACTCCTCTACAAATATTTAACTTTCTAATTAGAGATAAGTTTACTTGTTGTTTTACAGTTCTGTCACATTTGTGTGTGTGTGTGTGTGTGTGTGTGTGTGTGTGAGAGAGTGTGTGTGTGTGTGTGTGTGTGTGTGTGTGTGTGTGTGTGTGTGTGTGTGTGTGTGTGTGTGTGTGTCTGTCTGTGTGTGTGTGTGTGTGTGTGTGTGTGTGTGTGTGTGTGTGTGTTTATATATTCAAACTCATCTACAAATATTTAACTTTCTAATTAGAGATAACAGTTCACTTGTTAGTTTAGGAAACCACAAGAAATCAAGAAGAGTTCAGTTGTTATATTTTACGTGGTTAAGCCGGTTGTTCATAATGGGTTCTGAATCATTAACAGGATTTAGTATAATAATTGTTATTAATCTTATAGCAGTTGAGTATGTAACTTAGGTTCAGTCAGACGCGGAAGTCTGTTCTTTCTTCACTCCTTCAAGCGCTCACGCGCGAAGCCGCTAACAAGAACAAACCGGTTCGCTCGCGCTCGCTCGCTCAGAGGAAGCCGGTTTCAGCTGGCGCGTCACCTTGGAAACCACCCCACTATATATAGAGCCGCGCTCCAGAGCTGGCTTTACTCCGCTCGTGCGCCAGTAGAACACCACAGCAGTTCGTGTGCGGGAAACACCGACTTTCTTCATTTCCAGCACTCCGGTCTAATGGGAAAACTCTTTGTAAATGCGTCTTAAGGTGAGTTATACGATATTATTGAGAAATTAAGTGTCTTATATCTGTTATATTAGGATAAACTTTCAGTATGGTACAATCTAATAGTCAAAAAAATAAAGAAACTAACGGATCAACCTCTGGTTAAACCGCTGAAATGTTTTTCGAAGCGGTTTAATATAAACGCCTTCGGCTCGTTTAGTTGTGTCGTATTGAGTCAACGTGGCCGCTGTGTCACAGTTTCCTGTGCGTATTTAACTTCGACTTTTATAATGTTATAACGAATATCTTTATCGTTGGATCCAGCTGTGTTGACAAACGTGGAGTTGCTAATATGTTTACTACTAGATTCTTCGGTTAATGCTAACGGTTATTTTCAAGATCGAGATCAATGAATGAAGCCTCACGCTGCATAGCCTCGCTAGCCTGAATGAGCGCATTCTATTGGCTGAGCCGAAAGCAGAAGCCGGCTGGGTCTGATCAGTGATTGGCTGACAGAAATGGCTGTTATAGTTTGTCTAAACAGGGCTTTTCCTTATTGGGTAACTGATGCAGTCGCGCTCTTCGCAGGGGAGGGACTAATTTCATCCGCTTCTGTGTTCAAAAAAAAAATGTGTGCGGGTGCCAGCTTCATTTGGAAACAATTTCCTAATTTTACATGAAATGGGCTGTTACGGTAAAGAACAGATTTTGAGAGTTTTACATGCTGTGTGAATTACCGAAAAAACCTAACGTAGTTTGTTGGACTGATTTGTTGCCTGTACTTTAGGGTTCGACGTAATATTTTCGTATTTTATTCCTTCCAGAATTCTTGCTTGGGAGACGTGCACACTGGCCCTGGCCTTGAGGCTTATCTGAAAGGATTCAACTTCACTGGTGAACCTCCTTGGCTGTTCGACATCTGTTAGCCACATTATAATCCCATCTCTTCCATTCATCTGGTGAGTCATTCTGCCTTTTGAGAGCATCCAATAAAGTGGCATGGAAAACTCAAACCCCTTAAAGATCTCTGTGTAATTTGTACCTTTTAAATTCAAGTTAGGTTAGGTTAATAATTCTACTGTGCAAGTAATAGTACAATCCTATGTTGGAATGTAGACATTCTGATTTTGAATAATTTTAGTAATGTTTAGATCTAAAATACTAGAGCTCTTTGTCAGCGCTATTAAAAATTGGTCTGTAGCTGTGAAACTCTGATGATTGAGTAAAATGAGCGCAGTGGATGTGATATGAGTGCTTTCCTTAAATTAGTGTCAGAGATATTAGTTAATGAAAACTAAACGCACGCACAAAAAAAACTTGAAATAAAATTAATTTGTTAATACAAGTTTATAAAATGAATGCTACTTGCCAAGTTAAATTTATCATTTAATTTAACGTACTAAAATGATTAAAACCAATCTAATCTATGACTATATTTAAAACTAACACAAATTATAAAAACTTTAAAACTCAAAATAAAATGACATCAGAAAATATAAAAGTCAAATGTAATAAATTTAATAACTATAATGGTGTCTCCGTAATACTAAACTAACACTGATTTGTTGCATGTGTCATTGCACAGTAGCTGCCGTTTCCTGTGATAGCTTTCAGTGAATTGCCTTTGAACAGTCTCTAAAGCTGTCATTGGTGTAACGATAAGCTGCTACTTTACGTACACAGACAGCTAGTCTTTCCTTGTCTTGAACGGCCACTGAGTGGAGTCTGTTATCTTAGCAGTCACATTTTATAACACCCCTGTCATTTTCTTTAACAGTTTCTTTTGCAATCAAATCTTGAACAAACACCATGACCACTTTGACTGGATCAGACTTTGACTTCGCCTTCCTGGAGGAGGGATTCTGTGCACGTGATATCGTGGAACAGAAGATCAATGAGTCATTACTATCAGTAAGTGAACATGTTGTATTATACCTACATGTCTGCTTAATTGTTGCTTTTTTTTTATTCATGTAAACTTAGATTTTGCTATTATATCTTAATTTTCTCTAAATGGCTCTGCATATGCCATCCACCATTCTGATCACATCTCTTCTTCTTTTAGGATGACAAAGATGCCTTCTATGTGGCTGACCTGGGTGACGTCCTGAAGAAGCACCTCCGTTGGTTGCGTGTTTTACCCCGTATCACACCGTTCTATGCAGTGAAGTGCAATGACAGCAGGACTGTCGTCACTACACTGGCGTCTCTGGGAGCCGGATTCGACTGTGCGAGCAAGGTATGTGGAAGATCCTTCATTTAAGTTCCTTAAATCACAAATGTGACTTCTCCGTGTGTCTCAACGAGTGCATGACATCAGCACCAAACTGTAAGAATGTTGCAACGTTAATCCTGTATTAACCCGACTTCTAATCCTCATCTCTTCTGCTAGACCGAGATCCAGCTTGTGCAGTCTGTGGGTGTGGAGCCGAGCAGGATCATCTACGCCAATCCCTGCAAGCAGGTGTCTCAGATCAAATACGCCTCTGCTCATGGAGTGCAGATGATGACCTTTGACAGTGAGGTTGAGCTCATGAAGGTGGCACGAAGCCATGAGAATGCCAAGTGAGTACCTTTACTAGAAAACCAGGTTACATTTCACCACAAAATAATAGTGATCAACCAGGAAGTTTTTTTTTTTTTTTTTTGATGGTTGATAACTGGGTGGCCGATGACCGATATAAAGCAGATTATATTTGATATCAGATCATATACATTAGCAACAGTGAATAAAACAAGCATGACAATTATTGCAAATATATTTGTTTTAACATATTTAGTCAAATTAACTATTATTTGGAAATGTATCAGTTAAAAAATTTACTTTGTTGAATCTGTGAAATAAACACTTTTACTTTAGATAAGCTTTCTGGAAACCTATTATGGCAATAAAAATGCCAAATATAAGCTGATATATTGTTTGACCACTTCAAAGTTTAAAAAAAAACAAAAAAACATTTAACATTTCTGTTTCTGCAGACTGGTTCTCCGTATTGCCACCGATGACTCCAAGGCGGTGTGCAGGTTAAGTGTGAAGTTTGGCGCCACGTTAAAGAGCAGTCGGATGTTGCTGGAGAGGGCGAAGGAGCTCGGGCTGGATGTGATTGGAGTCAGTTTCCATGTGGGCAGCGGTTGCACCGATCCTGAGACATACAGCCAGGCGATCTCAGATGCGCGCTATGTTTTTGACGTGGGGGTAAGTGGCCTTATTGCTGTAAAAATTCAAACTACACATTTATGCAATAGAATATACTTAGTCTGAAAATTATATTGTCCGCCAGGCGGAACTGGGATATGACATGACCCTGCTTGATATTGGTGGAGGCTTTCCAGGCTCCGACGACACCAAACTGAAATTTGAAGAGGTATTTTATTCTTAATCACCATCTTAACTTCAAGTGACCAAAAATGTTTAGGTTATACCAAACTTAACTTGTGGGCTTTTTTTGGTTGGCAGATCGCTGCTGTGATTAACCCTGCACTGGATAAATATTTCCCTGTTGACTGCGGCGTGAGGATCATTGCTGAACCTGGCCGCTATTATGTTGCGTCTGCTTACACGCTGGCTGTCAACGTCATAGCCAAAAAGGTCATCATGAAGGAGCAATCAGCCTCAGACGGTAAAAGCAAACATTCAAAACCATGTTTGTTTTTAATGTGCTCTTAATGATTATTCTCAGACTTTAAATTAAAGGACTATTTTCAGTAACTACACACTAATATTCAGTAATATTATCAATTTAACTGCAATGAATAACACTGTTATTGTCCTGTTTATAACTGAGGTGCTGCTTTGAAGGAATCTGTAGTGTGTGAAGCATTACATAAAAATGATTTGATTTAACTGACTTAATTTCTTGTTAATTTTTTCAGAAGAAGAGGATGGGGCCAATGACAGAACCCTGATGTACTACGTGAACGATGGTGTTTATGGTTCCTTCAACTGCATTCTGTTTGACCATGCGCATGTCTTGCCAACTCTGCACAAGGTACAGAAATGAGTCCATCAGATTCCTGTTTGTTAGATGGTGTTTCTTCTCAGAGACTAACCTGTAACCCATAATCTCTTACAGAAACCCAAGCCTGATGAGCGCATGTACCCATGCAGCATTTGGGGCCCGACCTGTGATGGGCTGGACCGCATTGTGGAGCAGTGCAGCCTGCCTGACATGCAGGTGGGCGACTGGCTGCTGTTTGAGAACATGGGTGCCTACACTGTAGCCGCATCCTCCACCTTCAATGGCTTCCAGAAACCTGATATTCATTACATCATGTCCCGCACAGCCTGGTAAGTAGGATGTGGGAACCCATTTTCATTACTTTCAGCTTCGTTAACAGTTCTTTTTAACGTTTGAGTTCTCTTGTCAAAGTAGACCAAACACCATACTAAAATAAGCCGGTTCTGTTCAATGAATCGGTCAGAAAGGCTTACTGACGTCAAACTCTGAATAAACTGGATTGATGTCCTTAATTCAGTATAACTTTTTAATTGATTCTGATTTTTAGTTTTTATAGTTAACTAAAATCAGAAAAAAATGAAGTGTATCTTGATGTATTAAAACTGAAATAAAATTAAGCTATAATAAACAAAGCTAAACAAGCAGGATCAACAAAACTAATAAAAATGACAAACACCACAATATTACTAATAAACTGCAGATAGATTAAAAATTACAGTAAAGACCGAAAATACAAAAACAAAAAAAAAATCAACTATTACATTGAATAACATTGCATTTGTTGATGTGTAACTTCAGTAAATTATGCTTAAAATATTTTATTACATTTAAAATGGTAAGAAAATACTTTTACCATCCAAACAAAAATCTTGTACTGAAGGAATGACTAATGGAAAATGGTTTTGACTGACTGAATTCATCGACACTTTTATTGCAGGCAGCATATGCAGCAGATCCGTGCTCAGGGGATTCCACTTCCTGCTGAGGAGCAGTGCGCTGGAAACGTGCCATCCCACTGTGGACGCGAGAGCACATTGGATGTGCCAGCCAAGCCGTGCCCTACTCAAGTGCTGTGATGCTCTTCAGTGCAGGCTACCAGAGTGAGAGCCAGAGCCAGTTCTCATTCAGACAGCAGTTTATCATAGTTCTCCAGTGATTTACACCCGAACCCTGTCTTGAGGTCCACTATATCCAAATATGTGCTGTTGAATAACAATAGCTAAATTTCTGTTCTAAATGCAGCTGTTTTTCACTTTGTTTGTATAAGTTGCAAATGCTCAAACCTGAAAGGCTCACAGTCCTGTGGCTGTTTCTTTTTCTTTTTTTTCTTTAAGTATTTTTTATATATGCGTATATACTTGTAAATCATGAGGCCAGATACTTGACTGGAGGATATGAGGGAAGTTTAATCATGTGTAGTTTTCTGTGTGTTGGAGGAAGGTTAATTCCTGAACAGACTTCTAGATTCAAATGGAAGCTCATGCTACTTTCTGTTGAGGAGTGTTAAGAGATTGTTGGGAGAACATTTCATGAAATGGCTACTTTTCAATCTTTGAAAATGAGATCTTCCTCTTCACACAGACTCATACAGATTTCTTCCTCCTCCGTGACCATTTCCATTTTATACTTGATTAGTAAGTTAATTTTTTTTGACCTGAAATCTGTATTATTGACCTGAAATGGTTGCCACTGATGCATTTGAAATGAAATAGATGGGATTGCTTCTGAATTGCTTTCCTATGGAAACTTTCTTTTCTTTTTTTTCTTTTTTTTTAAAGTTTTGTATTTTTATATAAATAAATGTAGCTGTAAAAATGTTGAGTGATTTGCTTTTGATTTCCATTCAAATAGCACCATTTTACAACTTGTGAATGTATTAAACTGCACAAAGATTTGCGCAAATCAAGAATTTATAGAACACAAGGTAAAACAACATAACGCTAAACACGAATGCAGCACCAACTAGTGGTGATGCTTAATTTTTTTTTTACCAAATCGTTTTTTTGGACTCATTTCAATTAAACCCTCCAAAACTCTATACATCGGTTTGTTTAAATTATTATTTAGACATCACATATATTATACTTGTGCTGTTCAGAATGGGAAACTAGCCTAATACTACCATGACCATTAAATATTATTTGAAACCCCGCACAATGTAACAAGTGTCGTTATCTCTGAAAAATAACGTAATTTTGCATTTGTATTTCACAAACATGCTTTGCACTGTGGGATATAGAACTCAGAATGCCTGTTAATGTGCCTCAAATTGACTAATGATCTCATCTGAGGAAAACACTCCTAGTTTCATTATTTATTCTTCAGACATTTCTCTTTTGGATAAAAGTGATCCACATGATCCCTTAAAACATGGGTTTCCATGTTTTATGGGGACATTCCATAAGCTTAAAGGTTTTTATACTGTACAAACTGTATTTTCTAATCGCCCCACACATAAACCTACCCCTTTTCAAAAAAAAATTTGTATGATTTATAAGCTTGTTTCCTTGAGGGAACCAAAAAATGTCCTCACAAGGACAAGAATTTTGGATATTGCCATGTTTGTTAAGCATTTAGGTTAAGAAAGGTTTTTTTTTTTTTAAGATGAAGTCAAATGATGACAGAAGAGATGAGTTTTCAGGTGTCACTTGAAAATTGCCAGGGATTCAGCATTCCGGATAGGGGTGGGAAGTTCCTTCCACCAGCCAGGAACGGTGAATGAAAATGACAATACAATATATTGTGTAATATGTCTTTAAAGAGAGACATTATATTTGAAGACATACATGGCACTTTGCATTATAACTTTATAACATCATAAAGCAGGGGACGCATTAGATCCATTTTTGAGATTAGTATTAAACAAAATCTCCTTTCATTAGTTGCAGCTTATATTTACATGATATATTTATTTTTGTACATGTGTGTGATTCCACACAGATTCATTATTACAGATTATCATTATGCAACAATTAAGGCAAGAGATTGTTAACAGCCTGAATAACATTGACAAGATGCTACTGCCAGGGAAACTGAAGCTCTGGTGCCTACAGTTTAGACTCCTCCCCCTTCAATGTGGCCACTCACAGTGTATGAAGTCCCATTAACAACTGTGGAGAAGACGGAGAAGATAGTGCGGACCATCACTTCGTGGCTCTGTGTCTCATGAATTGATGTTTAACTAACATAAGCCTCTACGGCAGGGGTTCACAAATTTTACATTCAAAGGTCCGAATCTGAATTCTCATCAACATCAAAAGGTCCGAAATAACTTATTATAAAACTTGTTTTTAATAAACATGCTTATAACTTTATATAACAATTCAAATTTATATATGCTAATTATCATATTCATGACGTCATCAAGTCATACTTGCATTTACTCTCTGAACTGTTTATTATTATTATTTTTATACAACTATATGCCCAATAAAGCAGTTCTCATTTACATATTTTATGTTTCTGAAATAGTACTTCAATGTAACCTGCAGTCACTTCAACTGAATTGCTAAAATCTTAAATTATAACTGCAATACGCAGTATACAGCAGTGAATTAGGCCTATATTACTTTATTTTATATATCATGCAGCACAAAAGTCCGTCTGAGTAACAAACTATATGCATATTTACAGACGAACTACATTCATGTTCATATGCCCAGACAGTCAACAGTGATAGGTTTTTGGAAATGCTGTTTTGTACTTATTCATTCACAAGTCTGCTGTGGTTCGGTCCGTTAATGTCCTGCTAAGTCTGCTGGTCGAGAAAGACGAGCTGCATCGGGAAGGCAAAACCTCATGCTCGCGGGGTGAAACAAGTGACATTCTACTGGGCTGCTATGCGCTTTGTCTTACAAAAAAGTTGGTAACCATTGCAGCACGGGTTCATGGGCCCCTGTGTGTGTGTCTGCATGTGTGTGCCACGGAGATCTGAGTGATACGAGTGCACTTGAAACACGAAGTGGAGGCAGGTCCGTATCGAATTCCCTCCCGGTTCGTATCTGGACTGGAGTCCGGACTTTGAAAAGGGCTGCTCTGCATCCCCTCCATCCACCTGCCGCACCCTCACTTCGTCTGTAGCCTTTTCCCGTTCTTCCTGCTTTCGACAATTGCGGCAGTCTATCACCTGACAGGGGCGGAGGGACAGGGCATCCACATTCCCATGCTGCACCTCAAAATCATACTCCTGGAGGATCTCCAACCACGGAGCCACCTGACACTCTGGTTTTCAGAAACTTAACAGCCAGGTGACGGATGCATGGTCCGTCCGCAGCTTAAACCTCCCATGCAGGTATGGCCTGAAGTGATGAAGGGCCAACACCACTGCTAGCAGCTCTTGGCGGGTGACGCAGTAGTTTTTTTCTGCTTTCTTCAGGGCCTGGCTGAAGTATGCAATGACGTGTTCTCCATCGTCACCTTCCTGGAATAACACGGCACCAATACCAACATTGCTGGCATCGATGTCGATGATGAACGGCCAGCCTGCATCAGGGTATGCCAGTACTGGAGCCTTTGTCAGTACCTTTACGCAAGCATTTGAAGGTGGCCTCACATGCCTCATCCCAGACAAAGGAGTGGCTGTTTTCCGTTAGCTGGTGCAGTGGACTGGCGATGGTGGAGAAGTTCTGGACAAAGCATCGGTAGTAGGACACTACGCCCAGGAAGCTCCGCAGTTTGGCAATGTTCTTTGGGACAGGCCATTTCTTCACCGCTGCTACCTTGGCTGGGTCTGTTGTGACTCCAGTGGCACTCACCACATGCCCCAGGAAGACAGTCTCTCTCCGTAATAAGTGGCACTTTTTGGGATTGAGTCGTAACCCAGCTCGGCGGATGGCAGCGAAGACCACCTGGAGGTGCTGCAATGCCACCTCAAAGTCTGCTGATCCAGGTCATCCAGATACACCACACATCAATGGCGGGAGACACCTGCCACAGGACCTGCTCCATCAACCGGAAGGTGGCTGAAGCATTACAGAAGCCAAATGGCATTACCCGGAACTGCCACAGCCCCTGGCTGATGGTGAAGGCAGTCTTAAGTTTGGCCTCTGGAGCCAACTCCACCTGCCAGAACCCTCTCTGGAGGTCAAGGGAGTTGAACCAGCTAGACCCTGCGATATAGTCCAAGGTGTCGTCAATTTATGGTAGTGGGTAAGAGTCTTTTTTTGTGACCACGTTTAAGAGACAATAGTCCCCACAAAACCGCCACGTGGAGTCCTTCTTTTTGACAAGTACTGTTAGATGGCTCGATTACTCCAGTCCTTTCCATCTCCCGGATCTTTGGTCTGCTGCGGTCTGTTTGGCCAGTGCTAACCGGTGTTGTTGCAGATAGATGGGTGGAGCTGCGCCGGTATCAATGTCATGCTGTACTAGCCCCGTTCGTCTACAGTCCTCATCCCGTGCAGCAAAGATGTCCCGGTTGTGGTCAAGTACCTCCTGCAACTGTTGATGCTGGCTCCGCTGCCACAGCTCCTGAAAGGCCTGCACAGTCTCTTTTGATGGGGAGGGTATCGGCATGCTTAACGGGCCCGGCGTGGTGCTGACATCCCCGGGATTAACTTTCAATGTGAGTGCTTGACTATTCTGCCCAGTTGCTTGCCCCCTTGCTTGACCCTAGGGTACATCAACTGCCCTTTGACCCATTTGTAGGGGAATGACTTCTCAGCCGATCTGAAGGTAAGCCCCAGCTACACTGATACAGGCCCCACTCAGTGTCAAAAATCTAGTCCCATAATACAAGCATCTTCTATGTCAGTCAACCAAAACTCATGGATGAAAACATTCACGCCCACCATCACCTGAAAGTGCCTTCCTCCTTTAAAGGCTGCCCGCTCCCCGGTTACAGTTCTCATCTGCATCGTAGTAGCTGACCACCCAGTTGGAGTTAACCCTTCCGTTCCAGGCAGGGATCCCGGGCAGACAATGGAAATGTTGGATCCCGTGTTGATGAGGGCCCTGCTAGCATGACCGTTCAGAACACAGGGCATGTAAAAACCCTGGGTGTGGCCCACTAGTGAACATTTTCCATGGAGAGGTGTAGACTGTGGTGAGTCCCTCCGTCCGACCGCTCGCTCTTAGTTTTCCGAAACTGCAGACTTGCAGGGCAATCACGGGCCACATGCCCCACCTCCCCACAATGGTAACATGGGTCCCGTTGAGTAGAACGCGCTCGCCTGTTCAGGCACTGCTCTCTGCCCTCGTCTTGTTGCATATGGTCACCCATACGACATATTCTGTCAGCATCGTCGACATCAGCACACTCGGCCTGGCGTATTTGGGCAGGAGGGTGGTAAAACGGGGCTGCTGCATGGGTCGTCAGGAATACAGACTCTGCCTGCTCAGCCTCTGCCAATGCTTGGGTCAGTGTTTGTGGGGCAGATAAGCAAACATGCAGTCTCAGCTTCTCTGGAAGCAGGGCTTGCAGAAATGCATGGAGAGCCAGCTTCACCTGTGCATCTGCGGTACACTGTGGGTATCCTTACCGCCAGAGATGGGCATAAATACATGAAAATGTATTTAAATACAAATACAAATGCAAAATACTGCCTGCAAAAATGTATTTAAATACAAATACAGTATTTTGTATTTTGAAAATACATAAAATACATTTGAAAACTGGCCATCCAGCGAAGTACCACTATTAAGGTTTGTTCGCAACAAGAATGATAATTATAAAGACAACTTTATTAGCAAATCCTAAGCATGTGCTGCTGCAGTTATGTGATCTGTCACTGTAAATGCTTGATCTCTATAACACAGGATTGATTTTGAATGGCTGTCAATATTTTTATCATTCATCAGTAGTATAAAATTGCTCTGAAAGTGATTTGGACAATATCATGTTTTATTGTGCCGTTATTGTTATAGTTGTGGTGTGGACTCTGCTATTTGTTTAGATTTAAAAAAGTTTTTAGAACTATATCTGGTCCCACTTTCTATTAGGTTGCCTTAACTACTATGTACTTCAAAAAATAAGTACAATTTACTTAGTGTTCATATTGTACTGCAAAACACTTCTGCTGCTATTGAGGTGGGATACGGGTAAGGTTAGGGACAGGTTTGGTGGTATGGGTAGGTTTAAGGGTGGATTAAGGTGTAAAGCTGATGATACATGGGGCAAATTTTTGAGTAATTTTGTTGAGCAACTTTTCTGAGCAATGTTGCTTGGGCACTTTCCCATTGAGAATGGGTAACAAATTCCTATCTGGATAACTTTAGATCGGTCGTGGGCCCTGTGTCTCACCTGGTTGCCTGTTGATGGCAACATTGCCCAAAGTTCCCCGGCAACACTGTTAAAAAGTTACCCCGTGTATCATCAGCCTAAGGGATGGGTCAACTATGTAATAATAAATGTAATTACAGAAATTAATTACAGATGTTATTACATGTAGGTATTTTTTTTAAATATAAGTACAATGTAAAAACATGAATGTACAAGTTCATTGTATCAAATGATTAAATGTAAGTGCATAATAGTTAAGGCCACTTAATGTAAAGTGGGACACTATATCTTTATCATTATCGTTATATATAGTTTGTCTCGGGGTGCGCACACAGTAAGCTGCCTTTCATAATGCGAGTAGGCCTACAGAATTCTTGAGTTCTCTTTCACAGCATACTGCACTTTTATTAACTCATCTCTCGCTTTATTACTCATGTTTTTAATCTCCCTAACGGGTCAATAAGTCCTGCCCACTAAAACCTCCATTGATATATTTGCATACTACAATATATAAACGATACAGAAAATATTCAGTCATTCACACTTTATATATCCACCAACATATAGCTATATTGCCATATTACCCTGCCATAGCAAGCAGTAATGCTTAAAGTTTAATAAATACAACTGACTAACTAGTTGATAAAACCAAAATTTGACCAAAATAAAACTAAAAAATTATCAAGCCTGACTGGCTAGCTCTAATGTCCAGTGCTAAGCTTAAATGTATTTAAATACAAAATACATTAGATTGTTTTCAAAGGTATTTAAATACAAAATAGTATTTTGTATTTCAAATACGTATTTTAAATACATTTATCAGAAATACTGCCCATCCCTGCTTACCGCGCGTTAAAAAAAGGCACCCCCGTAAGAGTCTCATAGTCTTTCTATTCTGCCAGAGTGAGATCAAGCGGAACTTGTAATGCTGGCTCTTCCAGTGCCAATGCCAGCTGAGCCGTTGAATCTTCCTTACTCCACTCAGCCCGCCAGGCTGTACTTGTGCAAAATATGGTTCAGGTGGCACAGATCCGTCGTACCTGGGCAGCTTAACATGGACAATAGCTCAAAACCAGCACTTACACTCCCACCACCCTGCTGAAAAAAACAGCTAAAACCAGCCTAAGCTGGTTGGCTGGTCTTAGCTGGTTTAAGCTGGAAGTAGCTGGTTTTAGCTGGTCTCCCAGCCTGGCTAGGCTGGTCAAGCTCGTTTTAGCTGGTTGTTCCAGCTGGTCTCCCAGCCTGACCAGCTAAGGAAGTGGCCAAAACCCCTCTAAAACCAGCCTGCTGACCAGCTAAGACCAGGCTGGTTGACCAGCTAAAACCAGCCAACCAGCTTAGGCTGGTTTTAGCTGTTTTTTTCAGCAGGGCAGCTGAAGCACCGTCATCATCCTGGCTCATTTCCAACTCGCACAGATCTCGCTCTCATCACAGAAGAGATCTGACATATCACAGAAGAGATCGTGGTTTTCCCATGCTCATGCACTCACTCCAGCCACTTCTCTCACTCCCAGCGCGGGTGTCCACATCATGGTGGGTTTTCCCCACCGCGGCTTCACACTTCATCTCGCATTTTCTCCATGGGACTGCTTAGATCATGCAGGATGCGTTCGAATTCGCGCTCCAACATCTCACTTCTGACACCAGTGTAATGCCTGAAGAACAACAGACAAAAGAGGCTACGCATCTTAACTTTTAATTAGAATGCAGAACAACTGTGTTACAGGCGCACCAGCCTAACTCACTCGTCTCTCTCTTTTCCGGGGTCTTCTACTTCCTCCCTTAACCCTATATCTGCCAGTGCAAAAATAAACAGCAATTTCACAATAATTATAAAGTCTGTGCATGACAATATCAATGAATTTTAACATCATTCAATGAATAGAGCCAGTATTCCTGAATTAGGAGTTTATGACCATATGAACACAGGCACTGATTTGGCATCATTGTCAGATATTAATTCATGGTTAAATGTTCCTTTAAAGGTAGGGTAGGCGTAGGCGATTTCAGAAAAACTAGCAATAGCAAGCTAGCTTTGAAAGCAAGATCCCCATCCTCCCTGTGTAATCGCTCTGCAAAGCCACACTTCCTCCAAAACACATGAACGTGCTCAGGCAGACCAGAGGACAGGAAGCAAAGGGAAAGAGAGATAGGGGGCGGGTTTGGGAAAGGTCCTCAAGTCGGGATTCGAACTCGGGACGCCCAAAGCGCGGCGCTGCCCAAAAGGTTATTGCGCTGACCAAAAACTGCTTTTTCAAACTTTGTGCAAATCATTCTAAGGAAACAGGCTTAGTTTCAACTGAAACATGATGGCTTTAATACTAATGATGTCCACAAAGGATATAAAATCTAATCTAAAAGTCTAATCTTTTCTTAAAGGTTTCCATAAGTTGTGACACTGTCACACAGGACACGTTTTAACCTGCTCAGTATATTATAATGATTTTATGTATATTTGAGTTTTAATAGGTTTTCATGTTGTCTTAGCCATTTTATTCCTCTTAACCTTTTTAATGTGTATGTCTTTAAATGAGTCTGGGTCTGCCTGTCATGTGACTGATCACATGACAGGAAATGGACAGCATAAAGGAGGCAGCATGCAAAAAATCAGGGTCTTTGACCAAAGGCTGAATTGAGGAGTTACCTTTGTGGATTTACCATTCCAGAATCTCACTTTATTGGATTATCACTCTCTTTGGATTGTATATACACAGGTGGACACTTCTCTCATTCACATTGGGACTCACAGCACGCTAGAATTCTTAAGGACTGTTTTAATTGTATGGAACTGAAAGACTCTGTGCTTTTAACAGCCTAGGATTTCTAGTTTTACTGTGTTTTTTTAGCTCTCCTGTGAATATTGTAAATTCATATTTGATTTTCACTTTTAACATTGTTGTCTGACTCATCTTTTTAAACACTCAAAGCCCTCACAAAGTTTAATCTGACCCCATTTTAAATTCATGTAATTTGGCCGATAAGGCCGATCGTTACAAGTTGCTACATGTAACAAATGTAACTGACTGTACCTGCAATATAACATATGCACTGACAATATAGTTTTATACAATTCATTCAAAATTAAATCTTATGTGCTTATGTTTTTATATAACGCATATTGAACACTGTGAACACAAAACATTGCTCACCAATTATTGGTTTACCACTGGTTTGCACAATTAATGAAAATAAAATATTGATAAAATATTTAAAAAATGTATTATACAATATTGTCCAGACAATAAAGTAACAAAAAAGTTTTCTTGGAGAAGTTGTCACAGTTCCTCTATGGATTTAGACTGTCTCAGTTGTTTCGGTTATGAATTTGATGATGAGATCTGATCTCTCTGTGGGTCATACGTACTGCTGGACAAAAATTTTTATACATAAAAACATGAGGTATAAATTTAAGGCTTAATCTTCTACTGAACAATGTTTAACAGATTTGATTTTATTTTTGTCTTACATTGTACTTCATGACGTTTTGGAATATCTAAAGTACAACATAATCCTGACAACTATCATTGATTCTAAAGCATTTACGATTCTGTAAAATTACAACTTATGAAGAATGTGACATCCAGCTCTACAAAAAATGAAAAAACACTCAAAACACCAAAAATATTTAAAACTAGCCTAAATTTAACCTTTCTTTTTAATTCTCTGTGTATTTATTTTTTCCATTTAGGCCTATCCATAAATAAATAAATATCCCTCTGAAATATGATTTTCATAAAAAAAATATTCTTTAAAGACGAAGTTTTGAAGGTCTGCCACAGAACCTGTTTAAACTGTCCTTTTTATTTATTTATTTATTTTATTTTTTATTTTTTTGGACATTGAGCGCTTGGACACGGCTGTCACTTAACATTAGCAATTAGTCTCTGAAGCAGAATAGCCTATTATTAAAAAGAGAGTAAATATTGCATTTACCTTTTCTGTCCGCTGATCTAAGAATAAGATCAGTAAAGGTCAATATTACCATGATATAATGTTTCCAAATGCCTGTGAAAAGCAGCGCGCTTCTGGGTTCCAGTGTCGCTGAGACTGAAGAGCAGCACATGCACACGCGCTTTCTGTCTCTCCTACCTCCGTGTTTGTCACCCACCCGCACGAGCCTGTCTCCCCCTCCTCCCTGAGCATCTGGGTACGGATGGATGGCGCACAGGCCCGTCTGAAAGGACAATAAAGCGCAAAGACGCTGGTGAGTTCTTCTCTTTTTCTCTGCGAAATGTCGCATTTAGAATATCCGCGTTATGGCGCGGCACAGGAGATACGATGGGATAAATGTGCATCTGTGTTTCACATGAGGAGCTTTTGTGTGCGCATCACCTCCTGCGAACCGCGTCCTGAGCAGCATCCCTTTAAACCTCAAGTGTTTCCTTCTTACACTGAGACGCAAACGTGACCGCACATGCCATTTCTGGGCACGAACTGGGTATAAGGATTTATTCATTAATCATTTCTAAAACAGCCAGCCCGTAATTTTGATATTAAATGACAATGTGTGCTATGGAAATGCGGATGTAGGTAAAGAAAAATAAGAGAAGTCATTGGAGGAGATCTAGGTGTCTGGACCTCCGTTTAAAGTCAAAGCGAGAGACAAAATAAGGGAACATTTCTAATTGAAGATGGTCTTCGTCGATTTGTACTCTGCGCAATGAGCTGATACTGAACATGCGATGGCATGCGGTTCATGATGTGCATTTGACCACTATCCATGCGAGGTGTAAATATTCTGGTTACTGATATTACATAATGCATATATTTATATATTTAATTTTAATATATGCAATTATATTATCGGATCCTGTATAAAATGTATTATAGCATTGGCTATACAGAAACTGTTGCACTGTAGACAGTATAAATATGTAATTTGGTCATTCCTAAAGTTATTCTTCCAGTCTGTTATACCCAGTCACTAAATCACGATTATTTATTTATTTTTTTATACATTTATTTATCTGCAAATTAACAGTGATGTGTGGCATTTCAAGTTGACAGTCTAACACTGAATTATTGTCTGTAAAATATTTCAGAAAAGTGAACCTAGTAAAATCTATAGCAACCAAGCCAGTTCATACATGTTTGGTACTTGTTTTAGGGTTGTGACACAGCAGTGTGCAACATTTTAAAATTTGATTCAGTCTTTTCAACCAGCCTACTTAATTTGTAATTGAATTTGTAGTTGAAATTTAACATTATTATTGACTTGAAAGTTACCACATTGCAGGAAGGACTCTAATCTGACTCCAATCCCTTAAAAACTACTTGCATTGGTGTAACTCAACATATTCAGTCAGTCATATTCAGTAAATTAACAGGTCATTTAGATGTTACACTTTGTAGGTTATTTGACCAAAAATGTACAGAACAGCGAAATTATAAGATTTCATTTATAAAATACGATTGCCAGTTCTGTTCAGTCAAGCCATTTCATTTTTAACATCCATACACTTGCAAAGACTAATAAATTTTTGTACACCTCATGTTTACCTTCTCAGATCTTGCTGAAGAACGTGTGTCCAAATGTCTAGTTTCCTCACTGCCAGTCCCTAAAATCCAGTCAATGAAGTCCGCAGAAACTCTCTCTCCCTGCTCTGAATGGAGCCACCCTAATAAAAGGTTAGGTTACGTCACAAAACCCAGATTATTACATATGCACCATTTGGTTTTATCTAATTAATACATTAATAGTGATTTACTAGAGATTTGGCACCATAATATTGTATACATTTTTAAGTGGATTGGAGTTAATTTATATAGTACATTAAAACACAATATTGACATATTAGATTTAATATCACATAATAATTGCACATTTTGTCAAAGCATAATTTAATTTGTTATAAGATTTATCATAATTTTGTAATTCCAATCCAACATCTTTTTTTGTTTAGTTGAAATGGAGGATGAAGATGGTACTTGTTTATTTGATGTTTTGTGGTAAGTGTTGTTACATCTAGTACAATGAATTTTCTTTGTGTGTATTTTAAAGCATCCATAACACAAGATTTGCAAGATATTTTGCTCATGTTAACTTTTAAATGTTTTACTTTAAAACAGTGACCCTCAAGCTCTGAATGATTTTCTTCATGGGACAAATGAGGTATGGAGGGATCATAATATTATAATGTGGCTTTAATCTTTAATGTTAGTAACAGTGACTATCTGTTACAGTACTTTTGCCAAAACTTGTTTCATTTGCATTAATTTTGGAACCTTTGCACTCTTCTAAGGACGTTTATAGAGAGATCTTACATGGATAACTTTGAAGATCCTTAAACAGAAGAAAATCTTGTGTTTGTGTATACATTTTTATTTGCAAATACAAGTTCTATAAAATTATTCCATGCAATTAACGGTCCCTCCTCCCTTCTGTTCAAACAGCTGCCAAGTGGAGACTTACTCATTAATTCATCCTCCGGAGAGCCGTCACTCTTCACAGACACTCCAGTGAGTCTAGACCACTCTTTTCATGGAAGAGGGAGCATATAGATTTGTTTTAGCTGGGACCTCCCAGAACATGCCTGTCTGTCTGTCTAAAAAAAAAAAAAAAAAAAAAAATTTTTTTTTTTTTTTTAGCTTCAATAGAATGGATTTGTGACTAAGCTTTAAAAGAGTGTTTGAATACTTTTAACAGTTTAACAAACCTTTAACATGATTGTTGTGACCGTTCTGCAGAGCCCTGCGTCTCTGTTAGCAGATGATGCTAGTTCTCAGGACACTCCTGTGTCTGGTTGTGTGGATCTCTCCTTTCTGGAGGAGGCACTGCTGGCATCACCGGGATCCTCACTTGGAAGTGGAGGTCCAGAGGCGCAAGAAGATCCCAATGTCCAACTAGTGGAACAGCAGAAAGAGTCAGAAGAGATCTGTGACATTCTCCAGCAGAGTCTCCAGGAGGCTGACATCACTGAGGACACTCTCGCATTAGAGGCAGGACTTGCCCAGACAGTAGAAACTCTCCAGTTTGGTTTGTCTGCCACATCTCTTCCTTTGCCTTCAACACCATATTTCTCCAAACCATTGACCCTTCCTGGCTTGAGCTCTTTACCAAAGGACACCCAAACAGCAGTGGAGCCTCCTCAGCCATCTTTATTAGCTGTTGGCCCAGGCTGCCCCTCACTCAAACCTCCAGGAACGCAGTTAATGAGTCTACTTCCTGGGAATGTCTTCCCCGCACCTCCACTCGAGGCATCCTTTTCTATTAATTCAGCACAAAGCACCAGCATGATAATCCAAAACACCCTACCAACCCGCCAGATGTTGGCCTCCACTGTTAGAACAATTACCCCATCGGGGGTCATGTTACAAAAAACCCCTCTACCCATTCAGCCTAAGTTACCAGTCAGCATCCAGCCCAGGCTCGTGCAGATCAGTCCCAGGCCATCAGGACAGAAACCATTGCCAGGATTTGCCTTCATCTCTACAAATATGTCACAGAGTGTCTTGTTACCCCCTTCTGTTGGCTCAAAGCAGTCCTTACAAGCACAGTCCGCACCAGGTGTCAGCAAACCTGTTAGCTTGAATCTGGTTGGTCAGGGAGGCCCCATTGTCATTCAGCCCCAGGATCCTTTTCAGGGCCAGAGACAGTTCTTTCTGCCGAGCCAAACACCTGCAACTTTGTCCCAGTCTACCAGCATCCCAAGGTGCATTCTTAGTACACCAAGCAATCAGGTGTCTAACAAACCCAATGTTGACAGTTCTCATATTGTGACTGTTCGGCCAAGGCAAATCAACTTCAGCCCTATTTTCAGCTCCCCAACTGGACAGCTCACCTTAAAACAAGGGGCTCTTCTGTCAGGGTCTTTACCAATTCGGTCAACACCTACTACAGTCTTCCAGATGCCAACACAGCTAGCAGGGACCTATGCACCTCAAGTGCAGGGGCAGCATGCGGTAGTTCAAAACATTGTTGGAAACCAGATCACATTGATTAATAATGCCAATATGCTTATTCCTGATATGACCACCATACCAATAGAAAATGGTCAGTCTATGACACAAAGTCTGCCTTTGGTGCCTCAAGCCCAAAGTCCTCTAATAAGTGGACCTGAGGGTAAGGCGTGTCTTACCCAGAATTCAGTGCTTCTCTTGCCCAAGAGAACAACAGAAGATCAACAGGAGAACGTCAACAAACAGTTTCAAGTGAGTTGTAACAATGTTAGGAATGGTCTTTATTTTCTTAAACAGTATTATATTATGTTTCAGAATCTCATTCAATTTTAAAAGCACTGTTGTATTTTATAACAGATTTGTGGCTCATTACATTTGTTCACTGTTTCTATTCACTTCAGGAGAGCAGATTGCTTCCTCCAGCTTCATTAGAAGCACCTGTTGCAGAGATTCACCCTCTGCCCTCTCCAGTATCAACTCTACTACAGTCATCACCAGATATTAGTTGTACTTCTGAGACAGTGTTGTCATTATCCCCCCAGCTGATTACCCAGACAGGAGAGCAACATTTTACTGAAGGAGAGCATAACCCATTGAACCACAATCAGGCTTTAGTGCATCCTCCCCAACAGGTAAATTAAAACTGTGCTCTGTAAATTGCATGTGAACTGTAACAGCGAAAGTATCCTCTACTTCAGTAAATACAAAATATGTCTTTCTCTGCAGTATCCACAAAAACTGTCAACCAGCCAAGATTTCTTAGCTGCAACTCTGCTTGTGCAAATGGACAACCATATCTCTGCTGCTGTAGGTGAAGCGGAGGACTCATACTTGACTGCATCTGAGACTTTCTCTTCCTTGTGTGAGAGTGAAGAGATTCTTATGCCAGCGTACCATGGTTCAGAGCACACAGATATTCTGTTGCAGTCTCCTATTGGCCAGTGCTCTGTAAAGACCACAGACATGGACTCCATGAAGGGCTCAACAACTCCAATCTCAGATGAGCAGGATTCCTCTGTGTTGATTGCTCTTGGTGCTGACCCCAAGTGTCAGGAGGGGCCAGTAATGAGTAAGAGCCCTTCTTCCTCAGAGAAGTTGTTTATGTATCTGGAGCAATTGGGCCAAAGTCATGTGTTAACTGAGCTTAGCAGAACCTCGGAGTCAACCAACCATGAGTATAAGCAGCAATACGGTGAACATGACACAGGTAAATTCTTAAATGAGACTAACTTTCCATCAGTAACAATGAATATTATTGCTGAAGCTATGAAATATAGCTTTATAGCTTTCCTGTAGCTCAAATAGTAGAGCATGGTGTTAACAACGCCAAGATCATGGGTTCGATTCCCAGGGAAAGCAAGAGCTGATCAAATGTAAAAACTGTAACTGGAATGCTATGTAAGTTGCTTTGGATAGAAGCGTCTGCTAAATGCATAAATGTGAAATGTGAATATGAAAAAAGAACTAAACAGTTTTTGTTAGAAAGCATTTTAAATTTCCCAGAAATAGCAGACAGGAACTTATGCAATAGAAGATAGTGCTTCTATGGGACATTTTCTTTTTGTATTTGCTGTACATACGAATATATTCTTTAAAAAAAAAAAAAAAAAAAAAAAATTATATATATGTATGAGTAATAATAATAATTATTTTATATATAGTTATAATCATTCTATCATCCTTTTTGGCTTCAAATTTATACCTCCCCTAATTAGAGCTCACAGTCCCTAGGAACAATGGGATAATCTCTTTGAATCAGCGTGAGTTACAGGAGAAGGTACATGTCGGGCCCAGGCTGCTTGCCCAGGACAAGGAGACTTACTCAACACTTCAGAAGAACCAGGTAAAGGTGCAAAAGAAACGAAGTCTTAGTCAAATCATGCTAGATTTCAGAAAGATGTGACATTTCGAATAGATTCAGAATTTCAAAGTCATTCTGTATTTGAAGTATGTTATTAAAATTCCCTCCGTATCACAGACTCCAACTGCGAGTGTAGATCCAAAAGAGGAGAAGCTGAGACTAACAAAGAGGCAACACAGGTAAGTAAAAATAGATTTACTCAGTAGCATACAAATTCTATGTAGACATCAGTATGAATTCAAAAATATTTAAGATGGAAAATGTCATAAGCAGGGGTGTAGCTAGCAAGAAACTGTGTTGCTAGGCCAACTGATTGGGGAATAAATAGTCTCGCATAGCCAGACCTTCAGACTGACGGCAGAAGGTCTGGGAACCTTGGCCGCTTTGAATGGCCAAGACCCACCCAAAAGGCCATATGACTGACAGGTAAAGCAACCATCATGTTTCTTTTTGTGCCACGTCATGTTTCGGGGCGTGGAAATGTCCCCACAATAACAGAGTGTAAAACTCTTGGACATATTTTAAAGATTATATGCTGCAAACTTTAAATTTCACATACTTTTGAAAATCCAGTGTTTAGTTCGTTGATTAGCTGATCCTAAGTGCTCTTTGTCACAGTTGTAAACACGACGGCTTTCTTCCATGAGGCATTGGCATCACAGCATTTTGGTTTCCAGGCGGAACGTTAAAGAACACGACACACATTTCCCGAAAATTCTGTATAATTTAACCAGTCTAATTTAAATAACCGAAGATGGCTTCGAAACTCCTGAAGTGTTTCCAATTTTGTGTGCAATATGCATCAGACATTCAGCTAACGGTCTGTGGGGGTGACGTCTGAGGCTGAGACTAGGGAATAAAAGACAATACTTTTCAAGGCACCTTAGGTTAGGAATTCTCTTTTGCATATTTTTCGCACTACAATGTAAATATATTTAAATTCTGTCATATTGGCGTCTTATACTGCGGGACTGAGGTAGTAACTTTTTTCCCCTATGTGGAACCCCCTTTTATGAACGACATTTGTCCCTTTAAATGCTAATGAGCTCTGCTGACCCCACCCCTCTCTTCCGTGGGGTGAGCAGCTCTCTGAGAGACTGTTGCTCACTTTAGCTGCATTCGTCACGGAACTTGCTAACTAGCACATTATTAGGAAAGGCAATTTGCAAAGATTTAAAAAAAAAAAAAAAAAAAAAAAAAAGTTCTGTAGGTGAAACTGGATCACGAATGATTTGCGCAGACGCATTTAGGTAGATCAGGGGGCGCATTCACTTCAAAACAAAAGTAATCCACCGCGCCTTCAGCGGCTCAGATGTCGGGAGTAAATGACAATTGTTATGTTCATTATTACATCCAACAACTGTACACCTCAATAGTTCTAGACGTTCTTGTCTACATCTGCTCCGGCGTTGAAATAATGGCGGACTGTTGACAGCTCACTCAGGGTGAGTCTGTGATAAAACGCTAGTATCAATCAACAGTCGAAAACTACATCACTTTGCCAAAAATCTGTGAACGGCTTGATTTGAGAAAGGGGTTATGATTTATAGGCATTTAAAAAAAATAATAATTTTTTAAAAAGACACTGGGTGGATTTTTATCATTATAGGGTTGTTGTGTACACACACTGCCAAGACACATTTCAGTTCAAACAACATGTAAAAGTGAATTTTGCATCCGATGACCCCTTTAAGATTAGGCCACACTTTTAGGGGACAAGGGTATAGTGGGAATACGAGCCCTTAATATCAATGGTTCCCAAACACATTCCCAGTGTACCCCAATACTGCACATTTTGCAACTCATCGACTCTTTAGTAAGGACTGCAATTCTTGTAATGGGTGTGTCAGACAAAGGTAAGCAGATGAGTTGAATCAGGTCTGTTTGATTAGGAAGCGTTAGGAAGAGTCTGAAAATGTGTACTGTTGGTGTGCCTCCAGGAACAGGGTTAAGGCAGCACTGGACTAGAATCTCTTACCTTTGTAACAGATCCAGCAGGGTCCAATGGAGAAGCTGACCACTGAATAATGAGCTAATCTACATACTTCAATAAGATTGAAAAAGGGGTCACACCACTTTGAATGCTAGCTGGCCTGAATGTCTGTTGGAAAGGATAACATCATTATCATCTTCTTGTAAGATGAGACTCCACTAGCAGTGAAGAAAGACCAAGATATGGCACTCCTTTGCTTTGTCTAGGACACCATAGTGAGATACCAAACAAATGTTTTGAAAGACAAAAAGAATAACATTTTTTAAAAATATGGACATCCACAAAGTTGCTATTTAATGTACACAAAAATTAATTTAACAGAAATATTTTGTATGTGCATTTGCAGGTTCAAACAGCAGCTGTTTTTGGACCACAGTGCTGTTCTCAACCCAAACACTTCAGCTCCATTTGTTTCAGTGGAGGATGCTTTGAGACATTTGTTGCCTTACCATACTTTTGCTAGAGCTCTACCCAACCAGGCTGACTTTATTTCAGGTTTGACTCCAATCATGAAGTTTGATTTTAACAATATTTTATAAAATTGTTGTCCTGTATTGGACTCAACAGTAAAATAAACATGAGAAAATATCTGTCATTCTTTGTGCAGTGGACAAGCAGTTTGAGTGTGTTTCAGTCGTTCTGTTGAAACGAATCAAAGACATGCTGAACAAGTACAGGAAACTTCTTCTGACTGAATCCCAGGTAATAAATGTCATAATTTATTTAAAAAAAAAAAAAACTGCATCTAACTAATCTAGAATCACTGACCAAAGTAATTGTTCTGAAACTCTACACATTATTTTGGTTCTCTGGAATATAAGAGGTGGCAGGTCTGAGTTATTGCTTTCTTCAGCAGGAGAGCCCATCAGCAGAGATGGTGATGCTAGAGCGTTTGTTTCTCCAGTCAGAGAGAGTCTCACTGGCAGAGGACAGACGCAAAACCAGAAGAGATCCAGGTAACAAGGCACAAGATTCTTTTGTGCGCCTTTGTTTCTCACTAGTAAAGCAGGGTTCCTCAGATCCAACCCTGGAGGACCACTGCCCTGCAGCATTTAGTTCAAACCCTGCTCAAACTCAGGAGTCTGTAATTTTTAATAACGGAAGATCTTGATTAGATTGCTAAGGTGTCTTTGATTAGGGTTAGAGCTAAACTCTGCAGGGCAGTGACCCTCCAGGGTCAGATTTGAAAACTCCGTTATCAAGTGTTGCAGTTACAGCCAGAGATTACATGCACTCTGACCTGAAACAGTGAAATGTGAACAGGTTTCATTATTTTGGTGGTTCAGCAGAGTCCTTCCTCATGTCCCGAGCCAAGAACTCATCTCAGCACAGCCAATTGTCGTCAGTCCAGACTGGCCTTACCAGTTGTCCTCCATCTCCACCATCATGGACCTTGCAATCTGACAGACCTCCTGGCCTCAAGACATATCGCTCCAGCAGCAAAGGAGCAATACGCCTCACTATCAAACAAGAGTCAGGATCCCGCAAAGTTATCCACAACTCATGTGATGCCTCACATGTGATCTCTGGGTTTAAACGAAACTACAGCGGGCAGTTAACTAAGGGAGGAGCCATGCAGGGGAAAGTTGAATCTCTCAAGCCTCCTTTGTCAAATGTTGAAGACGACAAAAATGATCGGAGGCCAGATCAGCTAAACAAGATGAAATTGCACCTTGACATGGAGACGATTAGGACAGGTAGCAATTCGCAGAACCTCTCTGATTCTGTGGCCACTCAAGACTATGTAGCCCCAAGGGTGCAAGGCTTACTTCCAGAGCAGTGCACTCCAATGCTTAAAAGGAACAAGCTGGCTACTTCGGCAGTAGAGTCTCCTAGTTTGCCTGCATTAGTGGAAGACGGGGAACTGAGTGAACACCTGCAAAGTGCTTTAGACAGCATCCTGGAGCTGCAAAGGTTGCAGGGATCTGTAGCAGGGGTTAAACCCAAGATCCAACAGCCTCGTGCAATGGATCAGGCCGTCAGCAGCATGCTACAAGGACAACTATAAGACGGAAGAGCTAGATGATGAAAGAAAAAGCCTGAAGATTCAGGATATTTGGCTTTAGGATATTCATTTTCCTGAGGAAGAAAGTCTTATTTATTGTGTAAATAGAATCTGGAAAATTTCTTGAATCTTTGAAGCTTTTTTGTGGAGATACATTATATTAATTTATAGTCTTCTATCAGTTTAAGACAACTTTAAAAACACAAGTGCAGTTTGTCTATATGTATATGCCATTTTGATGTGAATGTGTCTATAACAAGGTTATTTCTCTTTTGATGGGGACTTCGGTTTGCTTGACGCTGTTTGGTAGTTTTTAAAGGTGGGGTAAGTGATTTCTGGTAGCCAATGTTGATATTTCAAATCACCAAAACAAACACGCCCCTAACCCAAAAGGGTCTTGCCCCTATTTTGATAGCTCCGCCCCACACATATGTACGCAACCCAGGCAATGATTAGTTCTGTGAAACAAAGCAAAACCAATGTTACTCCCCTATCGAGAAGAAACAAAGCAACCTCGGCGTCCGATCGCAGGCCTTCCTGCTCCTTGAGTTCTCTCCAGTGCTGAAAAACTGATCTGATATTTATACGGGTCCTACTTCTTGCCTTATCGTAACACCGTGTCTACACCGGACGCGAGCGGCGCAACAAAATACTAGAACTCATTATAATCAGTGATGCTGTCTACACTGATGCGGCGCGGGGCGACACGACAAATCCCCAACAGTAAACTGCTCCCGCGTTCTATTTGTGACACATTGACACAAATTTCAAATGATTTTCAACGGTCATTTTGTTGCGTCCAGTGTAGACAGACTTTAGCTGTTGTGACACGACAACTGCCGCGTCCGGTGTAGACAAGCCTTCTTTTGTTCCGCAGACGTTTTCCTCTTTTGTTTATCCGCCATCTCTATCTTTCTGTCATCGCTCGGCTCGGCTAATGTACGTCATGTGCACTGATGAGCGCTCTCTCCTCCACATCATGAGTAGACACACCCCTCACTGCTGATTGGCTACAAGTTTGTTTTGGTACTCGGCCGACTCAGTTTTACATTTACATTTAGTCATTTAGCAGACGCTTTTGTCCAAAGCGACTTACAATTGGGGAATACATAAAGCGATTCGTCTAGAAGAGGCAATCAGACAGAGGAAGTGCTTGTAACAAGAAGTCTCAGGCATTGTTCAAATAAGTACAACGTTTTCTTAAGCGTTTTTGAAAAAATACATACCCCACCTTTAATAGCTCTTTACCAAACTCCGAGGCTCCTGAGGAAGCAAACCGGAGTACATTTGAAAACGGCAGCTTGGGGTACAGTTCATGTGGATGTAAACTGGCCTAACAGCCTTAACCTGTGAAAACTGCCTTATACAGCAATTGTGAGAATGTACCAAGGCAAACTGCTAGGTCATGACTCAAGTTAAGAAAACACCAGCCAAATGAACCAAACTGACGTCAAGCAGACTTGGGTCTGCAGTATAAACTCGTGTAAAAGCAGCCCACGTGTTGTAAGCACAGACAGTTCAGAGAATGATGTCAGTTCCCGCTTGTTTAACCCCAAAGAAAATGGAAAATATACCCCATTTCATCCTAAAGTCACCAGCAAAACCACCAGTGAGATTTCATAAATGTGTTATCCTGACACAGACTGAAAATGTAAACGTAACAGAATCTCCATTGATTATGTGGCAGATGTAAAGTATGCCTTATTCTGTAATGAACTGTACTATTCCAGTTGTGGTTTAAGACAAGATGCATAAATGCAAAAGCAATAAGTAACAGATGGTTGATAAAATATGGTTGTGCCTCAATCAAAATACAACATTCTTTTGCATTTCCATTGCTATAGATCATGCAGCAGTTTGAAAAGTATTTGAGTTACTCCTGATGTTCAACACACACTTAATATTGTTAGAATACAGATCTTGTATAACTCTTAAAAATTCCAGTATCTGTTCACCAAAACCTAAAACAATAACTAGAAACATCTAGTCTATAGTTAGCTATAAGATTATAGGCTCTAGAATGATTTATGTTAATGTTTTTTCTTGACAATCTACTACAATGTCATGCTCATGTTATGCCAGCGTTGATTACTTCATTATTATATAACGGAGTAGTATGTTGAGGCATTTTATAAGTGTTTCTTTGTCCTGTTAGTTTCGTCACTCGATATACATTACAAATATTGTCCTCAAATTATATGTTCAAGTTAACTTATGTATTGCTTTCCTGATAAATGCTATGCACTAATCCTACAGAACACTTAGCCGCCAAACTAAATACTGTGATTAGCCCTAAATGTGACAAGATGTTTGTAACAAATTATTTTGTTTGATTTAAACTTATTTACTATACTGTGAAATGTAGCATATTTGGCACTGATCCAAAATGGACATTTGACAAACAGATTGTTCCAACGCCACAATCAAAGAGGCCTTAAAGCTGCAGTACAAGATTGTCAGAATCACTAGATAAGTCACCACTAATGTTAACCCCCACTTTTAGACCCTTTTCCCCTTTCTTTTTTTTACAATTCTATAGATTTATTAAATCTTGTTTTTCTAAGTAATAAACAGTAAAACTGCATGAGTGTTGGACTGTTTTATGAACTGCTATACTTCAGGATGTGAAAAAGTAGTATATTATACAGCATCTACAAGGTAAAAAAAAGAACAGACAACCTCCGGACAACTCATCCAGTCATAACATATGAAATTTAATTTTTTTTATTTGAAATTAAGGAAACACACAAGCTTTTAATAGGTTACATCTGGACAAATGTAAATAAAAAGGAAAGCTGTAGTGTTTCTTAAGTTAAATTATGTTAGGCTCAGACTTCAGTGTCCTTGATTTGGCCATTTATATTTGTTTCCATCCCATGGAGCTCAATCTCTCAGGCTGAAACTGCAAATACAACACAAACTAGCACTACAAAATCTTGATCGAGGTGACAATGAATTTCATCCACCATCATTTTAGTCTTTCTTCAGTGTGTCAGGGGTATATACACACACACCGAAAGATGTTATGGTGGTGTGTTTTAGAGGTGTCCTGACTCGAAGAATGATCATTCATTGTACAGACATCATGTGCTGAGCCGTGCTCAATTTGGTCCAGACTTACAAAGATAAATGGAGTTTTCCTCAACCCCCCACCCCCCCGAAACGATAGAGCTCCATTATAAGTAAAAATGGCCATTTTGTTTAGCCTCAAAAGACAAATTGATTTAACACAAACATTTAATATGGCCTCAAACCTGCAAGAATTGTAAGCTATGAATCTTTTATTCAATTCATGATTAAGAATTAAGAAGAGCAGGTTTGGGCTGGTTAAAACACAGTAGATTCTACTTTTCACAGGGAAATGAGAATGCTTTTCAACATTTTAAACATTAAAAAGTGTGCACATTACGCTTTTTTGTTATTTTACCTATCACCATTTCTGTTCTTGCACTATCCTTGAGTTTAGCGTTCTACTGTTCACCACAGTGGCTTTCGATCCCCAAAGAGTCTCTTACCCAATCTCCATCTGGTCCCTTAGGGCCCAGTCAAACTGGGGTCACAGTTCTAGTCTTAGGTTGTTTTTTTTTTTCTCTTATTTGTAAGTCAACACCGGAACTTACCTGTAGCCAAGGCGAGTCAGTCTCTGGTACACACTCAAATGACATAGGTCGAGGAGTGTTGCACACGCAGTGGACACCTTCCTATCCCAGCAGTTGTTGCACAAAGTCTCTTTCTGTTTGTGTTGCGAGGAGCTCAGTTGAGCTGGATTTGCAGGTCCTCACCGTACTTGCGCAGATATTTGTCATGGTTGTGGCTGACGGACCAGAGAGGGGGCAAATGGCGGGGCTGCATGCTGGTCAGAAAGTGTTGTCGCCAGCAGCGCTCCAAGTCCATCAGGCCCCGCAGACCGTGCTCGGCATACACCTGCACTACCTTCAGTCCATGCGGCACATAACTCTCATTAAAGATCCTGCAAAGGTAAAAGACATCAACTTTCATAACCTAACAACTCAGAACTGTATCTTCACATCCTGTAAGTATGTAAACATGACTGGTTTTGTGCTCCAGGCTCACGTATAAGTAGCACGGGTATATTTGTAGCAATAGCCAACAATACATTGTATGGGTCAAAATTATCGATTTTTCTTTTATGCCAAAAATCATTAGGATATTAAGTAATGATCATGTTCCATGAATTTATTTTGTAAATTTCCTACCATAAATATATCAAAACCTAATTTTTGATTAGTAATATGCATTGCTAAGAACTTCATTTGGACAACTTAGCCTGTCCAGTTATGGGTACTACTCATGTTTCGTCTCCTCCGCATCACCCTAGCGCCATTTTGGAGAGTAGCCACTGAACGCAAACAGTGTATGCTGTTCTGTGTCAGCTGCACCACGCGGATACGCTGTTTGTGCTTTGATTTGAATGAAAACAACGTATCTGCATGGCGCAGCTCTCCAAAATGGCGCTAGGGTGACATGGAGGAGACAAATTGTTGAATAAAGTCATTATTTTTGTTTTCTTTGTGTACAAAAAGTATTCTCGTAGCTTCGTAAAATTACGGTTGAACCCCTGATGTCACGGATTATTTTACCGATCTCCTTGCTACGTTTCTGGACGTTGATTGTGTTAATTACATTGTCTATGGGAGGGTCAGAGAGCTGTCAGAATGCATCAAAATATCTTGATTTGTGTTCTGAAGACAAACCAAGCTTTTACAGGTTTGGAACAACATGGGGGTAAGTGATTAATGACAACATTTTCATTTTGGGGTGGAGTAACCCTTTAAAGAGCAACATATCATGCAGCGATCTAAAGAAATTCAAGAACAGATGAGAAACAAGATAGTTGACATGTATCAGTCTGGAAACGGTTATAAAGCCATTTCTAAGGCTTTGGGACTCCAGCGAACCACGGTCAGAGCCATTATCCACAAATGGAGAAAACCTGTAACAGTGGTGAACCTTCCCAGGTGTGGCCGGCCTACCAAAATTACTCCAAGAGTGCAACGACGACTCATCCAGGAGCTCATAAAAGAACCCAGAACAACATCTAAAGAACTGCAGGCCTCACTTGCCTCAATTAAGTGTTTGTGTTTGTTCATGATTCAACAATAAGAAATAGACTGGGCAAAAACGGCATCCATGGGAGAGTTCCAAGGCAAAAGCCACTGCTGACCAAAAAGAACACAAAGGCTCGTCTCACATTTGCCAAAAACCATCTTGATTATCCTCAAGACTTTTGGGCAAATATTCTGTGGACTGATGAGACAAAAGTTGAACTTTTTGGAAGGTGCGTGTCCTGTTACATCTGGCATAAAACCAACACTGCATTTCATAAAAACATCATACCAACAGTCAAACATGGTGGTGGTAGTGTGATGGTCTGGGGCTGCTTTGCAGCTTCAGGACCTGGATGACTTGCCATAATTGATGGAACCATGAATTCTGCACTCTATCAGAAAATCCTGAAGGAGAATGTCCGGCCGTCAGTTTGTGACTTCAGGCTCAAGCGCACTTGGGTTATGCAGCAGGACAATGATCCCAAACACACCATCAAGTCCACCTCTGAATGGCTCAAGAAAAACTAAATTAAGGTTTTGAAGTGGCCAAGTCAAAGTCCAATTGAGATGCTGTGGCATGACCTTAAACAGTCCTTCCATGCTTGAAAACCCTCCAATGTGGCTAAATTAAAACAATTCTGCAAAGAAGAGTGGGCCAAAATTCCTCCACAGCGATGTGAAAGACTCATTGCCAGTTATCGCAAACGCTTGATTGCAGTTGTTGCTGGAAAGCGTGGCACAACCAGTTATTAGATTTAGGGGGCAATTACTTTTTCACGCAGGGCCAGGCAGGTTTGGACAGCTTTTTTTTCCTTAATAAATGAAATCATTTCAAAACTGCATTTTGTATTTACTCGGGTTATCTTTGTGTAATAGTAAAATTTGTTTGATGATCTGAATCATTCAAGTGTGACAAATATGCGAAAAATAAAAAAATAAAAAAACAGGAAGGGGACAAACTTTTTCACACCACTGTATTCAAATGACTTGTGAAAATCAATAAAAATATATGATCTTATTTTATAGTACAGCTGTGAAAATGTCAGGAGTTGCATACGAGTAAAAGAACGCTGCTGCGCTTCACTCTGAAACAGCGCAGATATTTAAATCGCAGCTTTAGTGATTTGATAAATCACCATGATCGTGATTTTGATTTTATTTCAGTAAGATGTTCTGCCCCACAAGTACATATAGAATGCACTTCTCAAACTAATAAAAATAAATTAAGAAAAATCACAATTTGTCTTCCATGTTTTAATTCTAAAAGTAAACCTACGTGGTGCAGCATTTTGTTTGCCCCAAAAATTGTTACATTTTAATTTGATTACATTTTAAAAGGTAAGTTAATTTGTTAATGTTTTCTGCCTTCATTTGATTGCCACAATTTTTCAGAAAAATTAAACAGAATTTCTGAAAATAAAACATTTCATAGAGCCCTATTATTGTAAAAACTGTAACGTTTTATGAATTCTTTTGATTAGACATTCTTTTTAATTATTAAGATTTAAATTAAACCATTAATTATTTGGAATACAGAAAAATCTTAACTGAAAACACAGAATTTGGGGAAAATATAAAACCGATTTCATATGGCCTCATAAGTTTCAATTGTGACACCACAATACTACACCACTCACATTTTCTTCAAGAAATATGAATTTCTAGTTCCAGTTAGTATATAACTAATGCTAAGAGAAGCATGTTGTGAGAAAGTTATGAACACTTTATGCTGTTCATGGTGCTTTGTTCTCAAGTAATAAATTAAACCAGATGTAGTAAAGTTCTTTGGTTGTTTCTTGATATTTCAGTCAAACTTATTTTACATATTACTCATTTTTGTTGCTGGTGAAGTGTGTCCAGACTGCTGACATGTTTAGCTGTTATGGCTTATCTATGTTGTGAGCATGAAACAAACACTGACAAGGTCAATTAAAACATCACCATTTCAATCATTCTGAATGAATCAGTTAAATGAATGATTCAATAACTCAATTATTGAGACAGTAACTTGCTGCCACCTACTGGTAGTTTTCATTTAAAAAATTTTTTATATTTCAATATATTTCAAATATTTAAAACATTTTTTTTAATCTCATTAAAAAACTTTTCTGTGACGCTTTTGCAGTGCAACAATGGATATTGGAAACAGTCTACAGTGCCTCATTATTCTAATTAAATTTAATAATTAAACATGAGAATTAGACATAAAAGATGATATTAGATACCATAGATAAATTTAGAAGAAAAAAAAAAACTGTCCTTTATAAAAGGGAAAAATCCTCTGGAAATCAATTTAATGTGGCAAATATTGGCCATTAATGAAAAAGTGAACTAACCACCACACAGAAGAAGAAGAATATGAAAAGCGGACAGTCAGACAGGCCTAAACAACAAATAGCAGCACAAAAACACACTCATAATATTGTCTAATTATTGTTATCGTCAAAACTCCAGAACACAGAGACTTTGTCAATATCGCACAGCCCTGAATGCAACACAACCAATAATATTAAATACACTAGTTGACATCAATCAGTTGTTGGGAGAATACTAGTCCACTACATTTACATTTAGTCATTTAGTAGACGCTTTTATCCAAAGTGACTTACAAATGAGGACAATGGAAACAATCAAAATCAACAAAAGAGCAATATGCAAGTGCTATGACAAGTCTAAGTTAGCCTAACGCAGTATACGTAGAAAGCTTTTTTTTTTTTATATATATATATATATATATATATATATATATATATATATATATATAATAAATAAAAAGAAAACAAATAGATAGAATACAAAAAGAATATAGAAGCAAGTGTTGTTTTCTTTAAAAAAAAAAAAAAAAAAAAAAAAAAACTAAGTATACCTATGCCACTATACCTATACTTTATGTAATATAATAATAATAATAGTTATAGTTTGGTTCACATTTCTGTCAGCCCCTTCCTGTCTTCAAAGGTGGTTTTGGTCAAAATAAGCTACCTGGTTTCCAGCGCGGCAGCTCCCTGAAGCATCTCCTGCGTGACCTCCTGCTGTCCGTTGCAGAAGAAGCTCTGGATGACTGACAGGAGCTCCTCCTTCCTGGACTGGGGCATCCCGTCGCTGGCGCTGAGGAGAGCCCTAGCGGCCGATCGCACCCGCCGACGGTCTGCGTCCTCCAGCAGCCGAATGCCCTCCTCACAGCCCTGCGGAGCGGAGTGCTCCTCGGCCAGCCGCTGCTTCAGGACCCCGTCGTGCACATTGGAGGCCGCGTGACAGGAAGTGCACAGCAGCAGGATGTCATGCGAGTTGTGGTCCTTCATCTCAGCCGGGAAGTGGCGCCTGTACTCGTGTGGGACAATGTTCTTCCTAGGTTAACATGGACAGACAGTAGTTGAGATGACTTAGTTTGGCGAGTCCCACTTTGCAAACAAAATCAAATAAATGGCAGGAAGCACGAGACACACCTGATGTAAGAGTCGGCTTTCCCGCACACCACGCACACGTTCTCTTTGGCTGTGAGGTAGTAGTCTTTCTGGGAGTCTGGACGGCCTGACGGCTCAAACAGCAGCCGGACAATGAAGGGATCTTCGCTGACCAATTCTGAGATTATGAACAGATCACATTTTACTTGCAATTGTTATAATTGATATTATTCAAAGTAGGGGTGTCGCAGTATACCGTTATTGAAGATAATCGTGATATTCAAAGCATGAAATATCGTCATCGTGTTAATTTATTGTGTGACAATATACCGGTATTGGAGATAACCACAATATTTAAAATGAAAAGGACTCTTATGATAACACGACAAGCGCCAGTACCTGGTTGACCTCCCAGGTGGCAGTATTGTGCCTTAACGCTGACACCTGCCACTCTGAGAAGAACCATGTTCAACATTATACAGACAGTAAGTTGCAATTATTTACATTAACCTGTTAACAGTGGTTTTCTGTGTTCATATATTTAAATAAAGGGTGATTCGTTAAGTGCCATGCACTTAATGCCTCATCTGCGGTCGTTCTAGGCACACATTAAAAATGAATTAGCAGCGCGCTTACTGCATGGCTTCATTGGCGCCGGCACAACTATAGGTTAAAGAGGTTAAAATACGGGTACACAAGTTAACAGGTTAAAGTATCAGTTTTGATGTTAATATTTATTCATCATACTGTCGAACTTGACAGTATTTTCACACTTGTTATTTCATAGGGAGCTATTATACTATTAGTTTTTTAATATTTAATTCAATATTTTTTACAGTTGTTTTAGTTTGATAGTTTTTCATAGTTTTTTATTTTTATTTAGGCTTTTGTTTTAATTTAAGTTTGCATTCATATTTTAATTTTGTTGTGCTTTGTCTTTTTTTTATGTCTATTCAGTGTTTATTAATTTTTTATTTCAGTTTTAGTTTTTTAGTAAATCAAGTTAAACTAAAAACTTAGATGTTACCTTGGCAACTAGCTGAAAAAAAAAATAAGTTTATATTTTATTTCAGTTAATGAAAACTAAATTTAACGTTAACTATAAGAACCCTGATAATGATTTTTTGGGGTCCTCGCCCCCTTGTAAATATAAAAGGCGTTACTGCTATCATGAGCAAACTGCATCATGAACTTAAAGTAAACGGCTTTGTAACATTCACACATGCACCGCACAACAAGGTGAAAAATGCATTTCAAATAAGCGTTGAAAATTTCCTCATTTGGTCAGCAATATGAAGTCGTTGTGTACCTCCTATACCCTTCTCCAGATACCATTTTGCTTTCTTCTTGTCACATGTGCAGAGCGGCTGGCCATCGGGAGCATGAAGGAAACAGTTATCATAAAGGGGTGATTTCCTGAATCAAGACAAACAGCACAACAGTCACATAAAGGAGTTCAGATCCGAATATCCAAAGCATGTCAAATTTTAATACTTTGTATTCGACTAATACAACAGCTAATTACAGGAGAAGTCAAACACCTTCTTCTTTACCTGGCCGAGTAACCAACTCCCAGTGGTTTGCGTTTGTTCCTCCGCGAGTCTGGAACTTGCTGGTCTCCAGACTCAGGACTCTCCACGGTGGACTTTCGGCTTCGCCTCCTTCTCTCCCCTTCTTCCCCCTCTCCGTTAAAGTGCGCCCTGAAGGGCACGTCCACCAGCCCCTGGCAGCATGATGCCAGCTGGACAAATGTGCTTTCACCCTCAGCGGGGAGCCGGGGCTCTGTGTTCATCCCCAGCAGGTGAAAAAATAGGGCAACAGAGATCTGGGCATCATGTGCTGCATAGGCCATCTGGTGGATACAGTATGACAGAGCGTTTAGTGTACTGACACCACAATGACAACAGTTTCACTACACAGAGTCTATTCCAGCTGGGTATTACAGAATATTTCTAAGGCATTACTGACAATATGAAATTCAAATCAACAGTGAATATCACAATGACTTTGTTGTGCAAATATTAAAAGCACCAAGATTTAACTGCATGCCTTATTTTTAACTAGATTCATTATGTATTTTACTTTTTAAAACTACTTGACAGGAACAACTGTTTGGTTGGAGAACATATTGAAAAATGAATGCTTATTAGCTTTTTTTTTTTTAAAAAAGTGAAATTTAATTTTCGTTTCCTCAATTTGAGTGGTTCAAAACTCACTTTTAACTTTTTTTTTTTTTTTTAGATATGCAATCTGAACTAAAAAAAAATCATTTGATGAATCTAAGTGGTCAAAAAGTCACACCTTGGATGTTTTTTGGAAAATGAATGGGAAAGGCCAATACTGGGCAGAGCAATACTGTATTGATCATACAGTGTATAAAAAATCCTAAATCAATTGCATAGCTGTGTTATTACTACTTCAGTAAGCTATAACGTTAAACAACAACAACAAAGTGTTAAACTCTTGGTGTTCCCGGTCAAAAATGACCTGAAATGAGCCAAGCTGTGACTCTTTGAATACTGTCAAATGGAAAGATACTGCTGTAAATCTGAAGCTCCATCAGAGGATCTCCTCCTCACCTGTTCTTGGGTCAACACATCCGCCTCCCAGTCACCGCAGCGTAGCTCCAGCGATTTGTCTAACGTGACGTTCAGCAGATCTGCAGCCAGAGACTTCAGACTCAAGCCGTTATTCAGCACCGCTTGCCTTCAACACAATCCAGATCACCTGGATCACCTCAGGTCACTCCACGGGTGCTTTAAAGTCTTACTGACTTACTGAGATTTGAATTTATGACATTTAGAGACACCTGGCAGCAACTATAACTACCCACCTTATTTACTTGAACAATTTCAGGACTGATTGAGCTGATAATGACACTAATGACAGTGTTACTGAACTGAATTCAATCAACACTGAACTAAATTGAGCAGAATAGACACTGTTCTTCTGTAGAGCTGCTTTTCAGATGAAATTGAATTAGTTATATAATTCCTGAATTTTACAGAATTAACATTTATTTTCCTTTAATGTGAGCTTTTCTGAAACAATCTATATTGTATGTAAACGTGCCTTGACTTGATCATTTATTGATAGCAGGGTTGCACGATTTAGTGGGAAAAAAAAATCTAACTGCAATTTTTCTGATAAAAAAAAAAAAAAAAATTGTGATTGCGACAATGTATTTTTTTTAAAAAGCTTATCATAATTATAATAAACAAAATAAAAAATATTATACATTTATATAAAAATACATTTAGCTGCAAATAAAAAAAGTACTTAATAATAATAATAATAATTTAGGAAATCACCATGAGATGCTTGCATGTAAACAAATAGAGTGCTGTGCTTCACTTAAACATACCACATTAAAATTACAGTCTTTGTGATTTCAGAATTGCACTAAGAAATGCTGGGTTTTAGAGCTGCACGATTCTTGATAAATTGAGAATCACGATTTTTTTGTCTCAAATAGAGATCACGATTCTGAACAAAACAAAATAATGTGTGACAATCTTGATTACCGCAGTCTATTTAAAAAGGTGTTTAATTAATTTGAATGAATTAAACATTTTTGGTATATAATATAATTTAAAATATAATAGACGCTATTTAATACAAATTTTAACATTAAAATCATGAAAAAGTGGTTTGAACGAATGATTCAATGAGTCACTCATAAATACTTCACTTGTTTCATTACTGGATGAATCAGCTTTTTGCACAAATCTCTTGAATGAATGATTCAATGACAAATACATTTTTTAACAGTCAAACAATGCAATCGACACAAACGTTATTTGAGGCGCCTGTTTTCAAAAGATGACTTGCTCTATTTTGAGCGCTACCGCTGACAATGTTTATATCCGAACTTTCATCCCAGTATTTCTGTGACTGCAAGACAGAAATAATACTGTGTAGTTGATTTGAATACTCGGTTATGACTTTTGCAAAGGTTTAATAGACAGGCGAATCATTATCATTTAGAAATTAGATCGTGTGGGTGTTTGAATCAAGATCGCAATCTTTTAACAATTAATAGTGCAGCTCTACTGGGTTTATTTCAATAAACTGTGCAGCTCTAATAGATAGTAACATTTAAAAGTTGACTATGCAGTCTTGGATCAAACTGGGGTATTACCTCTGTCTGAGGGCCAGGTAGCGCAGGTCCACGGTGCAACTCAGAGTCAGACCATGATCATGAGCCAGCCGTTTCCCATCCTCATAACATCCCACCCCGACCTTCAGCACACGGGGGTCAGAGAGGACCCTGACGAGACCCTCAGGGAGAGGAAGCTGTGCATCACGAAACGCCAGCAGTCTGACCAGCATACAGCGGCCGGAGAACGTGGCCAGCTGGAGTAAGGAAACCGCAGAGGCCTTGCCTTTGACAGACACCTGTGAAAGCAGACAACAACAGCTAGTGCTGCCACTACAAATACTACATTTAACCTGAGCCACACACAGAGCCATGCTTACACGCATGCTTTTTACCCATTCACAATCCAATCCCAGAACTGGATAGATGGACAGGTCCTTCTGGAAACCAGGCCAGAGCGTCTCCCACTCTTCCGGTGAGCTGACGATCACAGGCGGCACCTCTAACAGCGAATGCGCACGCAGAAGCTTCTGGGTTTGCGGCGGTGGCTCTTGTCTTGCAGGCTGTGAGGCCGTGACGTCCGCTTCGAGCTGGGCTTGTACGGGCTCAGCTGATGCGGGGCCCTTGAGGGCCTTTCTCTTCTGTGTGCGGATGCTGCGCCACAGGAACAGGCCGCCGAGAGTGGCTCCTAACATAGTGGCCAGAGCCGCGGTGAACGTGCTCTGCTTGGACATCGCTGCAGCAACTCCACGCTGAAACTGAAAATTAATATGCATTATTAAATACTCACTGAGGTTGGCTTTATTTGATGAAAATACAGTAATTTGTGAACTATTATTGCCATTTTAAATAACTGTTTACTGTATATTTTAAAACGTAATTTATTCCTGGTGACAAAGCTGAATTTCTAGCATCATTACTCCAGTCTTCAGCGTCACATGATCCTTCAGAAATCATTCTAATATGCTGATTTACTGCTCAAGAAACATTTCTGATTATTATCAGTGTTGAAAACAGTTGTGCTGCTTCATGTATTTGTATATATATTTTTTTTCAGGATACCTTGACGAATAAAAAGTTTAAAAGAACAGCATTTGTTGAAAATAGAAATCTTTCATTACATCATAAATGTGCTCACTGTCACTTTTGATCAATTTAATGTGTCCTTGCTGAATTAAAGAATTCATTCACTTTTTTTTTTTTTTTTTAAATAATATTTATCCCAAACTTATTTAGTAGTGCATCACAGTTTCTACAAAAATATGAAGCAGATAATAATAATAAATGTTTCTTGAGCAGTAAATGAGCATATTAGAATGATTTCTGAAGGATTATGTGACTCTGAAGACTGGAGTAATGTGTGCTGCTGATAACTGTGCCTTTACTTTGATGTTCAAGGCCATTTAACCTTTATAGGAGTAATTGTCTAATCTTATTAAATGCATGCACCATCTTTTATGACAAATTCTTACATTTAATCAAATTCAATTAGATTATCAAGACATAATGAAACACTACTGTTTGTTGCTTGGAGATGTGAAACAGTTCTGTTGTGGAATTGAACCACTATCGCTTGCGAAATTGAGCAAAAACAGACAATGTTGTATTTAAAATTTAACTCACTCAATATTATCTTATGATACTCGTTTTATACCTCAAATAAATAAACATTCACAATTGTGCTGATATTCAGAGAAAACATCACTCTAAATCATATATGTAACTTAAAACAAATCTTGAATTAGTGGCATTTTTTCCTTCAAGCCTCGTTTATATCATTTGATGCTGAAAATGGTGTGAAAAAGTGTCTGAATATGGGCCAATGAATGAATCTAAACAACATCTCAGTCTACCATGATTTACCACAGAAAACCATACTGAAATTCAGAATTTACTTCTCTTATTTTGTTAACAGTTCTTGGTAACACAAAGTTACAGCAGTTTTATTGTAATGACTGTGTCACTGTAACAGAAACCAAAGCTAGTTCTGAGGTGATGAACATAAACTGACAACGCTTCTGTTGTTTTGTGTAAAACCAACATTAAGATTTATTCAAACATAACTATAACTTGATGCATTTGTGTTGATATACTCTTCAGAAATCTACTGTGCTTTCGTGAAAACATTTTTACGACCACTATTTAAAAACAGATTCAAACAAAACTGAAACACCATCATTTTGATGAAGAGTTCGTGGTGAGTTCAGAGTAAATCAACATCTAATTACACCAATCAATGACTTTAATGGCAGTGTGTTTGTGTTTATGTCAGAGATGCAGCGCTTCGTTCTTCCGGACTGTTAGGACTCGCGCATCTAAATGAACCCGTGTCTAACATGTCATTCTCGTGTGAGTGTTGCTGTAGATATACGCACCTGGAAACTCTATAGATGTCAGAGGAACGAGTGAATTCTACTGTAAACACTCTCTCTCACACACGCTTATGATGAACAGCTGCAGCGCCTCTTCTTCTGCGGGTTTATTTCATCAGCGCGCGCAGGAAACACTCGCGCCACAGCGACGCCTCTGCCACAGACGCGCAACTACGCCAATCTCACGACAACTGTCACGAAGTTTTATAAACACTGCTATTATTATTATTTTGCAGAAAATTAAGCACAGTGCTCATTAGTGTAACGCTTCTAGATGTTTTACACGTTAGGTGTGAATCTCACCTCAGAAAAAGAGCATTTGGTGTGAATGTTTTGTTTTATTTGAATATCTGTTGAAGAATGAAACATTGAAGTATTTCATGGACCACAAAACCAGTCATAAGGGTCAATTTTTCGAAACTGAGATTTATTCGTCATCTGAAAGCTGAATAAACAAGCTTTCCATTGATGTATGGTTAGGACAATAGGACAATAATGTTAGGATTGGACAATATTTGGCTGAGATACAACTATTTGAAAATCTGGAATCTGAGGGTGCAAAAAAATAAAATATTGAGAGAATGGCCTTTAAAGTTGTTCAAATGAAGTTCTTAGCAATGCATATTACTAATCAAAAATTTTGATACATGTATGGTAGGAAATTTACAAAATATCTTCATGGAACATGATCTTTACTTAATATCCAAATGATTTTTGGCATAAAAGAAAAATGGATAATTTTGACCCATACAATGTATTGTTGGCTATTGCTATAAATATAACCGTGCGACTTAAGACTGCTTTTGTGCTCCAGGCTCACATTTGTTCTCCAGAAACACAAATCATCAGTTAAGCTGAATTTAAAACCTAATGATTTTGAACCTAAAATTTTTAGTATCACTGATATACTGTCATAGTTTTTAATCATTCGATTTAGATTTTATTTTTATATATCCAGTTTTTCATTTTATTTTTTTGATCAGTTTCTTTTTTTAAAATGTCTATATAGTTATTATTGATGTTTATTTCTGTTTTAGTTACCTCAAGTAAAAAATAATTTAAAAAAAAACAATTAGAAATTATAAACTTAGAAAAACTAAAAATAAACATTTTATATGTTAATATTAAAATTATTTCAAGTATTCAATTATTATTTTTTTAGTTAATGATATTAACACTGATGCCAAGGATTACCACCTGCTTTGAAACTAGATTTGAAACTAGCAACTTCTTTAAAATTATTTATTTTTTTAATTAAAAGCAGCTAAAAGTACCAATTACCACACAGGCATGCCTGCCTCAGCAGTGCTGAACAATAATTTACACCTGAATAATGACACTGGAAAAAATTTAATAGTCATTAAACTGAAAATACACAACAGAAAACAGAATTATTATTCCAACTCCTCATACTTGACCAAATAGAGATAATTAATTAAGTCCCTCCCTTTACCCATTTCATATGCAGGTATATTGACATTGTAACAGTCCCTGTCCCAAATGATGCTGCCGTCCCTGTGCAAGTGCAGGTGAAATACATTAAATCATACAATAGAATAATTCATAAATCAAACATTTTTCAAGGTGATGTTGTTCAACAGTGACACCTGTGGATAGTTTCAGAAGGCTGCAGCATCTCATTTGCCTCCTTTGAGCTCACTGTGAGATCCTTGAGCATGCAAGAGCTTGCAGTTCATGGGCCAAAAATCTTACGATGATGTTTATTTAGAATCCTCAGTTGCAAAACAATTACAGACATTAGACAAGAATACACAGAAAATCATGAATCCTGTATGTGGAACAGAAGCACACAGAAACGCTTTCCTCTACCACCAACGTTTTATTCAATCTTTTAGATTAACTTTTCCGTAAAGAATTGGAATAATACAATGCAATACTTACAAAATGGAATCAAAACCTAAAAACAGGACCAATCATCTTTCCGTCTGATAAAACAAAAGGGTTGATGGGATTGCATGAAAAGCAGGGAAAAAAAAAAAAAAAAAAAAAAAAATCACTGCAATCATTGTAGAGTTGGAAACACAGGTAATTTCAAGAGAGTGAACATCAGAGCTCACTAACGCCACAGACCGATGTCACATCAACCATAAGTGGCCAAATGATCGATTAGTACAGTGCTTGTGCTAAAATGAGTATCTTCTTATCAAAATAAAATAAAAGTGTCTTGACAGTTGACACTGTCAATAGTGTTAAAATTTATTTAAATTTATTATTTAAAAAAAAAAATTACTAAAAAAATGATAATGATAAGTAGGCAATAGAAATCAAAGTACTCATACTATAGTACAAAAAATAAGGTTAAAATGACAGCATGAAAGACAGATAACATTGTCTGGGGATATGTGTGATTTAAAGATCCTCGCACCCAGTCTGGTCCGTAGGCATTATCTATTTACAAAAGATGAACATCCAAACTATGCATGGTGGCCAGAAGACTAAAACTGAATAGAGATGAGAAATGAAAACCGTCCCTTCACGCCTATATATATGCTCTGTTCCTGTATGCACACAAAATAAGCCTGCGCCTTTGGAAAGATTATTTACAGCTCTTCAGTTAAATTTCAAAGCTATTTAAAATATACTTAATGCATAAAAATAAAGATTTTGGCATTCTCTTGCTTCTTCCTCTTCTGATTGCGAAGTTCTACAAGAACCTCGTGAACACGGAAGGTCTGTGAAGTGCCTCGTCCTTCAGGTAGGGAGCAGTCATCCAGCCTGCTAGGGGGCGCTGTGAGAAGGGTTAGTCGGGGTAGAGGGAGTACTGAACAATACGGGGTCAACGTTAGAGCATCTAAAGATTTCTTTTACCATCATCTTGTCACTCTAATTCATCTTGGACATAAATGCGCCATAAATGCCAGAAGTTGTACTCGCTTTGTTTCTGAGGGGCACCTTCATTAACCCCCTCGTCTCCATTTGTTCATGTCACTAGCAAAAACCAGACACGGACGAACAGAAAAAGAAATCGAAAGATGGAGATATGGAGCTGAAGTGGTTTCCGGGGTCGTTCCATCTATAGTCGTCTCTCCATGAATGTCCATCGCATTGTCCTTCAGAGTCGCTTTGTGTGCACTGTGTGTCCTTAGAGTTGGATCTCAAACGTCTTGTGGAGTTCGGTGGAGAAGGGGTTTGTGGGTGATGGAGCAGTGCGTTGCTGCGAGCGGCTCTCCAGTGCGGCCCACTGGGCCTCAAAGGCATCAGCCTGATGCTGCGTTGCCACAGACTGCGCGGGTGACGACACTGCCGCCCAGCTGTTAGCCCCATTAAATGTGGCATTGACTTTCGGTGGCTGCAGTGCTGTGGCGTTTGTCACCGGAGGTAGGAGCGGTTTGCCGAAGGGGCTGCACACCACCTGGGTGTCAAACTGGCCTGTTGGTGGTGTGGAGAAGGGTGAAGACTGGAGCTGCGCCTGGGGCACTTGAACAGGTACCGGGATGGGCTGAGTTTGCGTGGCAGAACCAAACACGTTGGCCACCATCTGCGAAGGTGTAATGCCAACCACCGGAAAGGCGGGTTGCACAAACGGGATTCCATTGGACACTGGGAAGGACGCCGGCGCCTGAGCGTGGAAAGCCGGCTGGCGTGGGGGTACAGTAGGGACCGCAGATGGAGGGATGCCTGGCATGAAGGGTGCAGAAGGGCCGGGTGCCATAGGGGCAGGGGCAGGGGCAGGGGCAGGGGCGGGGAAGGGTTGCTGAGCGGGAGGCGTATTGGTTCTCGTGATGGCGGCGGGTTGGTGGGCTCGCACAGACTTGGACACCTCCTCCAGCCAGCGGTCGGCTTCCGATGGCGTACGTTTGTGAGAGGAGGCAGGTGTAGAAAGATTTGCGTTGACGGTGGGTAGGGCTCCCGCTGCGGGTGCAGGATTTGGCCACTCGCTCCCTACAGGACACAAGAAGAAGAGTTTTTGGTAAGCATGCCATTTATTCTGGCAAACAGTTTAGAGCAGGGATCCTCAACTCTGGACCTTGAGATCCACTTTCCTGCAGAGCTTAGCTCCAACCTGGATTAAACACACCTACCTGCAACTTTGTAGTAATCCTGAAGACCTTGATTAGCTTGTTCTGGTGTGTTTGATTAGGGTTGGAGCTAAACTCTGCAGGAAAGTGGATCTCAAGGTTCAGAGTTGAGGCCCCTTTGTTTAGAGCAGTGGTTCTCAATTCCAGTCCTGGGGACCCCCTACTATGCACATTTTGCATGTCTCCCTTATTTAACACACCTGATTGAGATCATCAGCTTGTTAGGGGAGAGAGCCATGAACTGAACTAACGAGCTGGTGATCTCAGTCAGGTGTGTTAAATAAGGGAGACATGCAAAATTTGCAGAGCAGGGGGTCCCCAGGACTGGAATTGAGAACCACTGGTTTAGAGCAGGGGTGTCCAAACTCGGTCCTGCAGAGTTTAGCTCCAATACTAATTAAACACACCTGAACCAGCTCATCAAGCTCTTACTAGGCATTCTACAAACTTCCAGGCAGGTGTGTTGAGGCATGTTGGAGCTAAACTCTGCAGGACAGTGGTACTTCAAGACCGAGTTTGGACACCCCTGGTTAAGAGGCTCTCTCAGTAGGGCTGGGACTCAATTCCAAAAGGAATAAAACTTTCAATTCTGAGGCAGTCGGAATTGAGAGCTGATTCTGAATTTTTAAATTGATTCTGCTCCTTATTCAATGCAACAACAGCTAATTTGCTATCCCAAAAAGTTAATCCATACATAATTTTTTCATACAGAATGCATTCTTATGCATTTTTAAATGTTGAACTTGACAGTTTTTAAGTGGCCAATGGTCAACAAGTTCCATCTATCCCAGTGGTTCCCAATCCTAGTCCTGTATTACCCACAGCACTTTTTAGGCCACATCCACACGAAGCCAGAGCTTTCCCTATCCCATCTTTTTTTTTTTTCTCGTCTCAAGAAATATCTGCGTACACATGAAACTGACACAAAACTGTGTGTTATACATGCCAGAGCAGTATGTGGCGCTGTAATTCTGCCACAGAGATACACTAAAAACGGAGAAGACGACATGGACTATGCGCATAAACCTTGCACACTGTATACAAACGAACATGGAACAATACATTTATTAATCTGTGTTAATGTTAGTTAATAAAAAGACAATCGTTCAGCGTTTGTTCATGTTGTTGTTGCTGTTACATGACGTGGCGGTGTCTGACTAGGGTCGAGACGTGGGGTGATGACATCATCGTTTCACAAAATATACGGATTGGCTGTCCACACGAAAATGCAAAGGTGTCGTTTTCAGATTTATCCATTCTGGGACCTGGTTTCAAAAAATAATGGTTTCATGCTACCAAAACGCCAGAGCTGTCTGGACAAAACGCTGATACGACACAAAATTTTTATGTATACAGCTAAACCGTGTGGACGGGGCCTTAGATGTGTCCCTCCCCAAACACACCCGAATCAACTCATCAGATCGTTAGCAAAGACCCTGCACCAGGAGGGCTACTTTTAGCTCCATCAAACACACCTGAACCAGTTAATCAAGGTGTTCAGGATTACTTGAAAACAATAGCCAGGTGTGCTGGAGCAGGTTTGGAACTGAGGTGTACCCTGCGAACCCTTAAGTACCCTGCGAAGTGGACTTATTCTGCAGGAATGTAGCCCTTCAGGAGCAGGGTTGGCTAGCCTTGGTCTAGCACAGTGTTTTCCTGGTCCTAAAGGACCCAAACACTAAACATTTTCTATGTCTCCTTAATAAAACGCATCTGATTTAGAGCATCAGCTCATTAGTAGAAACTCAAAGATTTGAAATGAGTGTGTCAGACAAAGAAGACATTAGGTGTGTTCGACTTAAAGCAGCACTGCACAGACCGATCTGTGTTTGACATCAAATACCACAAGAGCGATTAGAAAGCATGCAGAGCCGTCTGACGTCATACAACGATCGGTCTGCGCAGCGTCGCTTCAAGTCTAACATACCTATCAAAACTGCAGCCTTTAGCTCCAACCCTAATCAAACACACTTGAATGAGCTATTCAAGGTCTTTAGAATTACTAAGAACCTCTAGACAGTTGTATTTGAGTTAAACTCTGAGCTAAATGTTAGCCCTCCAGGAGCAGGAGTTGCTCTGATACATTTTCTTTTTTTGTATACCAGTTTCGATAAAACAGCAAAAACTAATACTAATATAAGTCTTCAAACACTTACTTAAGACAAGTAAACGGTAAGAACAAACAAACAAATAGGAAAAATAGACAATAAAAGACGGACATAATTCACGGATTCAATATATTGACATCAGATATTCACTTTTTACGTTCAGTTAAGACATAGTGGACTGTTTATATTTGCCAAAATGGGCATTTTGACATATTTTTGTGAGTTTCTGACAGTTTACCAGTGCACCAGTTAGTTGTTTTTTTTTTTTTTTTTTTTACTTTGCTTGCCCACATCTCGAAATGCCACACACAAAAAGCCTCCTGTTAGACAGCATGAGTGCCTCGAGTTTACTGCTCTATATATAACTATCTCTTTATGTAACTCTTCTTAATACCTAGTCCTTTCTTATAAGACATTCTTTTATAGACAAGACATTCTTTTCATTCTTATACAATAATTCCAACAGGACGGTGAATGCTGAATAGTTTTTTTTAGCCATATATTTTTTGTTTAATCATACATTTTCAAATACTATAGGGTCATTCCATGTCAAATCAGCCAAATTTTGGAAACCTCCCTAGCTCAATTTTTTTGATTTTGTTAATGTTTTTTCTGTAGAAAGATAAACATGTATAGTGATGAAAGTCAAAATATTAAATGTCACAGATGTATATTTACTAAGTAATCCACTATTTTGTAAAATTTTCACCTGAGATTCGGAGCCAAATTACAGGAGGATAAAAATGACTTTAGAAAGATGGCAGCATGCCAGCATCATGTTATTTTTACGCAGAGATTGGTAGGTCTATTAGTAAAATCTGTTGACTTTAGAAATCTTTGTTTCATTATATGCCAACGTTGACGGTTAAAAAAAAAAAAAAAGGCAAAAAGCACTACTTGTGCTTTTTGCCTCAAGTTTGCATGCCTGTAACTCAAGAAGTAAAGTTATCTTAACATCCTTTTAGATATTAGATTTTAGGTTCTCAAACTTTCCTTTTGGTATCTTCATTTTAAAGGCCATCAATGATACATACACAGAGATATAAAGATCTTAATGCAGCTCCATGAGTGAATTGGTAAATTGTTCACATTTTCAAAAACCAAATGTGGGTCATTTTACATACAGCTGATACTTTTTTTTTGTTTTGTTTTGTTTTTTTTAAAGATGAATATCTAAAGAACAGATAATGTTGAAACTAGAAATTAGAAACTAGAAATGTCTGAGTGCCATAAATATTATTTTTCTAAAGTTTACATGCCTGTAACTCAAAGTATTCAGGATATTTTAATATCCTTTTAGATTCTCATTCTAAATAAACTTTCATTTTGAAATCTTTTTTAAATCATACTTATACGGCCCTATATATGGTTGACTCCATGTCCAAATTTTTTAATTTTACCCATTTTCAATGGTCAATAACCAAATGCAGGTATGTGGATTAAATGTGGTTTACTCAGTAAATGCACATCAACATTTAATATTTTGGCTTTCATCACCACGTTTATCTTTTTTCAGAAAAAAATATTGACAAAATCAACCTCTGGTTGAGTTGACACGCAATGACCCTACAGCATAAATAGACTATGACCATGACTGTCTGCTTAGTTGCAAAGTACAGTTAGCATCTAAAATAAAACAGTTCTGATGCATGCTTACACTTGTAAAGTCACTGAAAAGTAGTTTTATGCAACAGCTGCTCACAGTGGTATAGCCTTACATTACAACCAAAAAGAGTTTCTCAGCAACTATTCTGCATAGTCAGCACTTCCTGTGGCAGGAAGCCCAGCTCTTACCTATGTGTGCTGTGGTGGGAGCTGTGTTTGGGGTCTTGGCCCAGGGGTTAGTCTCTCGGACAGGCAGCGGGGGCGGCAGCACGGGTGAGTTAGCTGCAGCAGTTACAGTGACACTAGGCGGCGGGAAGGCAGGAACTGCACCGTTAACTACAGCAGCAGACAGGACGTGAAGATTAGAGACAGAGCTGGACAGAAGCAGAGTGCTAACACACAGGAATGCACACACACGCACGCACGCACGCACACACACATTAGGGGTTGCGAAGACGATTAGATTAGTTCTGCCGCTAATCAGGGTTCTGGGTCTGTAATGACTAGTCTTGAATCACATGATTTTAGTTGAGCTTATTCTAAGTATGGTGACAGCAGGAGGAAAATTCCTCTGTCATCAATATATACAACATAAGCTTTGTATTAGAAATGGAAATGGCTGACAAATTTACTAGCTAGTTGTCAATGAGTTTATTTATGTACTGTATGTATCACGCTTTCCACAAAATTATGAAGCAGCACAACTCTTTTCAACATTGATAATAATAATGAACATTTCTTGAGCAGCAAATCAGCATCAGAATTATTTCTGAAGGATCATGTGACACTGAAGACTGAAGTAATGATGCTGAAAATTCAGCTTTGATCACAGCAATCAATTACATTTTAAAATATATTCAAATAGACATATTTCACAATTTTACTGTTTTACTGTGTTTTGATTAAATGAATGCAGCCTTAGTGAGCATAAGAGCCTTCTTTTAAAAACATCAAAACTTTTGAAATAAATCAAACTTTTGAATGGTAATATATATCAAGTTCTGATAAAAAAAAAAAGAAAAAAAAAAGAAAAAAAAAGCATGTTTACATTCATTCTGCATAGCGTGTGTTGAGTATTTTACATTAGGTAAACACTGACCAGCTGACTAGTAAAAATGGCTAGTGGTGCAAGTCATAACACAAACATCTATTCCTTTGCAAACTACTGAGAGTGTGAGGGTGTAGCTGACCTGGAGCAGAGGGTGACTGCGGTGAGGAGGCGGGTTTGGGCATCGGCGCTGAGGAGAACGGGTCCTCTGGAGGCCCACTGAAGGTGGATGTGATCTGAGTGCACAGAGAGCTGATGCTGTCGCCCTCACCTTCCACCTCCGGCACTAATAAACACAAACACACAGGACAATATTCACTATTTACATCTGCTGCAGGAAACTCTGGTACTCTGAAGGTGACAGAAGATACTGTTTAAATATTAGGTACAAAAAGGGAAGGAGAAAGAGGGGAAGACATCTAATATAGCAGGGCTGATTTTTGTTTTGATCAATTCTCATTTTGATTAACTGATATCGGCTCTTACATACCAAGAATTAATCTTTTAGTCTGTGCTGTTTTAGTTGGATGCATGAACAAAATTTCACCAAACATCTGTAACGCACTTACCATCCAATGATCAGAATATTGCTGTACTTCACTATTTTTGATAGGAAACAAAGTCTTGACTTTCGAATTCTGTCAATTTTATTATGAAACTCATTCAATGTGGAATGACAGATCACTGTAGTACCTCAGTTCAAGTGGCAAATCATCTCTCTCTTTACTACTAGTTATAGCATAAAATAACATGAAATAAACGTGAATGAACATCAGAAGGTTTTGAAATAAACAGCAACTTACTGAAATGCATCATGTCTCATGTAATCACTTAATCAGTGTTTCAACTCCTGAAAGATGTCAAATAAACAGCTTGTAAACAATGTTTTTGAGACAGCTACTGTTCGAACGTTTATATTTCAAAAAACGAATTGTAGAAACATTATGTCATTAAAAACTTGTATTCTTCAAGTTAGTGCTTTGCGGTATACCTGTTCATACTGAATACTGGAGTCTGGTATTTATGTTTATTTTTGTTATGATATGAATTTTTAAAATACCGCAATATTAATATGCTTAAACCACATTCGGAACGCGACAGTATTTGAGAGGGGTCCCTTTTCACTGTTGCACTGTGGCGAGGACACAACTGTATGCGTTACTAAAGCTGGCCGCACACTAGAGGATTTTAAGGCCGATTTGCACCCCCCGAACGATCGGGAGGTTTGGCCCGATTCACGGCTTGTCGCAAGCGATTTTTTGTCCCAAAAATCCTCTACTGTGTGGTGTCATCACGATTATTTAACTGCTCCCGATTGAGATGGAGCGTCCCCGAACTCTAATCGTAAATATCAAACATCTTTGATATTTGCGACTCTTGATCTGGCTGCCTCTGACGTGATAACCGCGATAGCCAATGAGAGCGAGCAAGCAAGTCACCTACTGGATGTTGCGTGGTTCTATAGCTGAAGCTTGGCAGCCACAAACATGCCACAAAAGCAGAATACATCACCCATATTCTTTGTTTAATCTTTTTTTACACTGTGAAACAGAACGCGCGCCGGGAGAGCCAGCTGACAATGTCGATAGTTCTCAGTTTGTTTTTCTTCTCTAGTCATGTTTGATCTCGCGAGTCTCCGTGAAATCTCGTGTCACTGTGAAATCGTCCCTACAATCGACAAGTTCAATTCAATTCAATTCAAGTTTATTTGTATAGCGCTTTTCACAATACAAATCGTTTCAAAGCAGCTTTACAGGAAATTAAGTTTCTACAATATATTTATATATTGTAGAAACTTAATATATTTAACTTATGGCGAAATTTGGTAGTTCTGACAAGTTTGTGGTCTCGCGGTCTGGTCGAATCATCTAGTGTGCGCGTTCAGAGGATTATAAGCCTAAAAATCGGTTGAAACTGTCTTCTTGTGTGTGGTCTCTCATGGTTTTAAAATCGGTTAAGATTTGAAAATCATCTAGTGTGTGGCCAGCTTAAGCATGACGGTGAAGATGGATAGACATTGAAAGTTCCAAAACTGAAGCTGTAGAACTAGTAGAATGTGATGACACAGAAGAACTCATACACAATATCCACGTTGACCACCACAAATATCCACTGCCCGCTGCCATCAGCTCCCGTGTCTCACACACACACGAGCGTGAATTTAGCACTAGGCCTATATTTAGCAACTTTCAGACCCTTTTAGCGGCTTTTTTTCCATGAAAGGTACATACTGACAAACCTAGTGACTTTTTGGATAAACCTTAGCTATCGTTCAGTTGGAAGATGTTGCCAGTATTGCCCCGCGAGCACGAGGTCTGTCCCGGCGTCTGTTCTGTGCAGTGAGCGGCAGAGATGCAGCGCATTCAGTTAACCGTACCTCAGCCGACTTGTCAGTAAATGAGTACAAAACAGCGTTTCCAAGCTCCTGTTGCCTTATTGAATGTTTGAATTATAAATATGAGCATAGTTCGTCTGTTAATATGCACTTAGTTTGTTACTCAGATGCAGGCAGTGCGCTGCATGAGACAAAAAAAGTAATAGCCAAAACCACCGCATAGCCGCTCTTTAGTGTAGATGCATGTTGATTTTATCAGACGATGTCACGATTATAAATCAGGATTTAAGGACTAAAGTGAGAGTGACTTTAGAATTTTTCTACAATATTCACTCATCATGACAGTAAAGTAGGGCATTCTACGTCAATCTACTGCTGTATTTCCTCTCTCAATCAGTAGAAAATGTGGTTAACACCCGGTTATGCATGGAAAAAAAAATAAATAAATAAATAAACACCTCAAATACCGAGAAACCCGTATCATTTTGAAAAATACCGTGATATAAATTTTTTGTCATGCCGCCCAGCACTACTTCAAGTTTTAATATTCATTATAAAAACTGCCTTAATGTGCAATTTAAATGTGTGTATTCAAATCAGCTGTTAATTTTAACCTTTAATATTATAGTGTTATTTGTACCAACTGACAGGGTTCCCTGTATACAGGATTAACTGAGAGATTTCTTTTTCCTTGAGAAAATTTGACTTGTACTGTACCTGATATAAAAATCATTAAACGGTTTGGCCCCTGCCGTTTAAATCATTAAACGGTTTGGCCCCTGCCTATCTATCAGACTTATTGATTGAACATCGGCCCCTCTTGTCTCTCCGGTCGTCCAACCAGAGACTATTATGCATCCCAAAGTCGAAGTTGAAATGCAGGGGTGACCGCGCTTTCTCAGTTGCTGCCCCTAGATTGTGGAATGCTCTGCCCCTCTGTATTAGATCTGCACCTTCACTATCTGTTTTTAAATCCATGTTGAAAACCTACCTTTTTGATTTGGCGTTTTATCAATGAGTATTTTGTATTGTATTGTTTTCTTTTAGTAATTGTTTTATTTTGTCTTATCTGAATTGTCTTTATTGTGCAGCACATTGGTCAACCCATGGTTGTGTTTAATAGTGCTATATAAATAAAATTGACATTGACATTGACATTAATTTTAAAGCAACAGTTTGGACAGGACCCTTTTCTATTCTAACATGACAATGCTTCTGTGTATAGGCAAGGTTCAAAAAGAAATGATTGATTTAGTCAGTGTGGAAGAACTTGACTGGTCTGCAGAAAGCCAAGTCCTAATCCAAGCTGAACACCTCTGGTGTGACTTTAAATGCAGACCTTGAGCCAAAATCTCTTTACCAGACACCAATGACTTGTACATACACTATATGGACAAACGTATTGGGACACCCCCTTCTTTAGAACAGAAAAAAGCACTTCCAAAACTGTGGCAACAAAGATGGAAACATAATGCATGTATTTAAAAATTGTGTTTCCATCTCTGTTGCAACAGTTTTGGAAGTGTCTAAAATGACTGTACCCATATGTACAAGTCATTGGTGTTTGGTAAAGAGTTTTTGGCTCAAGGTCTGCATTTAAATGTTAGAATAGAAAAGGGTCCTGTCCAAACTGTTGCTTTAAAATTAGAAGCACACAATTCCCTAGAATATCATTATATGCTTTAACATTACGATTTGTACTCATGGAAATTACTAAAGTAGTCAAACCTGTTCATTAGAAGGGGGTGACCCAATACGTTTGGCAATATAGTGTATATATCCAAATAAATTAATATTGAATCAAATTAAATTCAAATTGTAAGCTTGTGAATCTAAACTGAACTGAATCATGAAACTATTGTGTGTCAATATCCAGCCTTACAATATGGATATCTACCGGCATAAAAGAAGATAAAACTCTGGAACAGTGAAAATCAATGGAGATTTTCAAAAGAGGATGTAATGCCAGACTGAAGAGCCTCACCAGTGTTTTTGATGGGGAAGTCTGACTTGCGCTGCATGGTGGAGGGCAGCTCGTTCATGCGCAGCGACATCTGCCGCTTGAAGGGAGAGGTCTTATGACTGAGTGCAGGGAAGCCCCTGAACGAGCCCTGGCGCGCGAGAGCCTCCACGGGTGCGTGGCGTCGCGGGATGGCGTGAGGATTGGCTTCCTGAGGGGCCAGTGTGGCCATGGGCAGAGGAGGGGAAGATGACGAGCCATTGGGTCCAGCGAGGGTGACCACAGGGTTAGACACGATGACAGAGGAACTGCCCAACACACCCTCAGAGTCTGCTGACAGAGAAAGGGTTAGACCGTCTCACGCAGTGACCATCAAAACGCATCTTACTTGTGATTGGACTACTCAAGTTTGGGGTCCGAAAGATTTTTTTAATGTTTTTGAAAGTAGTCTTTTAAGCTCACCCAAGCCTGGATTTAATTGATCAACAATACAGTAATATTGTAAAATATTATTACAATTTAAAATAACTGTTTTCTATTGTAATGTATGTTAAAACGTAACATATATTACAGTGTTCGGTGTCAAATGATCTTCAGAAATCATTCTAATATACTGATTTGCTTCAAGAAACATTTCTGATTATTATCAGTGTTGTAAACAGTTGTGCTGCTTCATTTTTGTGGAAACCGTGATACATTTTTCAGGATTCTTTGATGAATAGAAAGTTCAAAAGAACTTGAACTTATTTGAAATATAATCTTCTGTAACATTATAAATATCACTCACTGTCACTTTTGATCAATTTAATGCATTCTTGATAAATAAAAGTATTAATTTCTTTAAAAAAACAAAAATCTTATCTGACTCCAAATTTTTTAAATACAAATGTATGCTTGATCATAAAAACAGATGTTACGACTGATCCACTAAAAACCACTTGACACAGATAAGTTGAAAGTCACTGCAAAAATGCACCAGAAAAAAAAGGAAATTTGGTTTGATATTTCGTTAACTAAAGCAGTGGATTTCAAACATTTTGATACTAAAGGACTCACAAATATGGATATTCCGTGAGGACCGACTTCCTGCAAAACTTTCATCTAAAAAAATTCCAATTAAATTCAAATATATATTATGACACTTAATAAATAATAATAAATTATCACAAGCAGTTTTACAGGGAACAGTGCTCTACAAACGCAAGTGACTAAGAGAAGACAGTGGCAAGATGAAACCATATCGTTTTTTCTTTTTTTAAGAAATGAATTCTTCTATTCAGTAAGGCTGAAATAAATTAATCAAAAGTGACAGTAGAGACATTTACAAATATTTATCACATTTTCCACAAAAATAGGAAGCAGCACAACCGTTCTCAACATTGATAATAATCAGAAATGTTTCTTGAGCTGCAAATCAGAATATTAGAATGATTTCTGAAGGATCATGTGACATTGAAGACTGGAGTAATGATGCTGAAAATTCAGCTTTGCATCACAGGAATAAATTACATTTTACAATATATTACAACTGAAAACAGTTATTTTTAAATTGTAATAATCACAACATTACTGTTTTAATTGTATTTTTGATTAAATAAATGCAGGCTGGGTGAGCACAAGACTTTCTAAACATTAAAAAAAAAAAAAAAAAAGCTTATCGACCCCAAACTTTTGAAAGGTAATGTATATAATTTTGAATTTTTTTTTAATATATAAAACCCATATGAACCCCATATCTAATGCGTTGACATTCAGAATTTTCTTTGGATTTTAGGATCCAGAACTATTCGAGGGCACTGTATTAAATCTCTCACACACACCTTTCTTGGCATCCTGCAGCTGTCTCATGACCTCCTCTCGCTCGGCCTGCTCTGTGGCTGTGGTGACGCGGAAGGATCCCTCCCGTGTGAAAGTGGTGCGGTTGGCATCAAAAGTGGCTGTGACCCCGCACTCCTTCTCCCTCTTCTGTTTGCGCTCCAGACAGGCTGCAAACGCACAGCCCACCGCATGGCTCAGACGCTCGCCCTGAGACCAACACCAAACATTACAAATACAAAACATAATCAAAGTCTTCCTTCATATGAAATGAAGGCTGGTGGGTTTAATTATATTATATCAAATATTATACATTTTCTCAGCATTAAGTGAATCATAAATCTGATAAGGCAATTTTTTTAAACTCATTTTGGCTCATGTACATTTTTTTTTTTTTTCATATGTTTGAAAACAACACCAAGTCTCTTTTGTGCAAGGATTATAAACTATTTGCCATTTTGGTTAGTTTTGAGCAAAAAAATTATTATTATTATTATTTTTTTCTTCCAGTTTTGGTCTCTTTACCAAAAGGTTGCTTCTTAGAACTAAATAAACATTAATAAAGTTATTTTTATAATGAGAGTATAAAGTAAGTTGAAAACTTTGAAAATAACAATAAATAGCAATAATAAAATTCAATCACTGATGGTTTTTTTTCCAGACAGATGCAGATGTAACCTAAATAAATGTATATAGTGGGTACGGAAAGTATTCAGACCCCCTTAAATTTTTGGACTCAAATGAAGGTGTAGAACCATCTCAAGGATAATCAGAAGAAATGGACAGCACCTGAGTTAAATATATGAGTGTCACAGCAAAGGGTCTGAATACTTAGGACCATGTGATATTTTTCTTTTTTAATAAATCTGCAAAAATGTCAACAATTCTGTGTTTTTCTGTCAATATGGGGTGCTGTGTGTACATTAATGAGGAAAAAAATGAACAAATGATTTTAGCAAATGGCTGCAATATATAACAAAGAGTGAAAAATTTAAGAGGGTCTGAATACTTTCCGTACCCACTGTATATGTGATAAAATATAAAGAAATAATCTGAACTTTTTAGCCCAGTTTTCATGTTGTATTCTAGTCTATATTGTTGTCACTACACACATGGTGTGTTTATTCTTGTAATTATGACTTAAATGTCTTAATTTAACCTCAACTTCTTATATCTGTTTTATTAATTTTCTTTCTTGGACACTTTGCAGTTGTGACATTCATAAAAATGCGATATTATATGTGGCTGTTAGGACACAATGTTATCTTTCTAAAAAATGACAACTTGACAATAATAGTATATTGTCTGTAATGAACAACACAGATCATGTGATGTAGAACAATTAGATTTTTACTTGTTGCTTGACAAAATGCATTTGAAAGATGTAAAATAATTCTGAGACACTCTTAGTCTTCCAAACATAATTTTATATAAAGAGGCAAATAAGAAAAATATGGTCACAAGTCTCTCCACTGCATGATCATAGTGTGTCCATTAGAGTGTATGACAGATATGAGCATCTCACCGAGTCCTTGATGGCCATGAAGCAGTGGCAGATCCAGCGGCGCGTGGTCCCGTCTCTGCAGATGTAGGAGAAGGCGTGTTCGAAGTTACGATCCGGCGCACAGAAGGATACCTTCTCTATCGTCTGGTCCAGAATGAGGTCCTGGGAACAAAACAGGCAAAATGCATGTCATTCCAACTGTCATTTATATTTTCCCAAAACAGTGTTTCAGAGTACAATCATACATCAACTCATCTGTAGTCATGCTGTATTCAAAAGGAGCAAAAAAGGTGAAAAAGAAGACAAAATGCAATCCCCTAGGAGAGTCTGGGGGCAAAAACTGAGAAAATGTTTAATTACCAGCTTTAAAATGTGGATTGAAGTACTATTTTTATTTTATTAAATTCTAAAAATAAATATGTTACTAAAGAAATTATACTACTGTCCTGAAAATATGAAAAGAGTATTTAATAATAACAATAATAATACTAATTTTTACAGAGCAAGAAAATAAATGATACTAAAATTGTAATACAAATATTTGTGGCTGTGAATAACATGCAGATTTCCATCAAAAACATTTGATGGAAATCTGCATGTCGGATAACAACAGATTTATAAATGATTTTCATTACAAACTTGAGAAGATCTGCATCAGTAAGAGCTTGTACATTTAAAAAAAAAAAAAAAAAAAAAAAAAAAAAAAGCAGCACCCATACGCAGCTAAGTGGACCATCTGCCAGACTAAAATCCAGCAGGCCTTCATGCACCAGTGAGCAATAACTGACTCTCACCAGCAGGTGGCAGAAAACGCTGAACATGACAATTGTGCATGAATATCCCAGTACTGATTCACTCACCTGCACCGCATGCTGATCCAAACCTCTCTCATGAACACAAAAAAGAGACATTTGGAAGAGATTCTCTTTTCTATGCATTTGCAAATGAATGGGACTGAAGCTTTTTAGTGACACAAGAGCATTAAAAAAAACATCATGAACGTGTACAGTATGATTCACACACGATATTCAGTCTTCTAAAGCCATTTACTAAAGATCTTGACATCAAACAGTGTTATTATGAATTTCATTTCATTTCAGGCTCTGATTCACATAACCGCTTTGAATGATTTGTTCACAAATCAGACCGCGATCATTCCACTGAAGAAAGGATATAAGTAAATCATTTTCAACTGAATTCACTTTAAGTGTACTTTTTTTAAATGGTCAACAGCGAACCCTTCATTATGATCTACTGTGCTGTATGTATCAGTACTGTGGTTATCTGGTGGATCAGATCAGAGTCCTTCAGTACCTTTGTCTTGTCATCTACGACCCTCAGGCCATCCGCAGACACCCAGAGCACCGCTCGCACGGCCTTCTTACCCGCCTGTGTGGACACACACAACACACACAGTGAGAGACGGACGGGAAGAGAGACGCACAAAAAGAGAGCTGATTTTCCCATAAGTTCCCCTTGTTGAGGCCCTTTACCCTCTTCGACTTTCACACAAATGCACTTTCATCTATCAACAACACCTGAAAATAGAGAAAAGTTAAAAACATTGAGTTTTGAGAAGGTTACAGCAGTGTTAGAAGAAGGCTGCATGTCGTATAACGCGAGAAAGAAAGAAAGAAAGAAAGAAAAAGAAGAAGTGAACTGCTCAAACAAACACACATCCTGATTCAGGGAGCTTTGAATGTTCACACTTACCTAAGTGCAGAAATGAGCAGTTTCTCACATACACACACACACACACACACACACACACACACTTTCGTTACATGAAAGAAGACAAGATGAGTTCTGAAACTCAAATTGCCCTCTCGCACACACCCTTCTATTGCTCCAGACATGTTTTAGGAGCAAACTAATCTATCAGTGGGGGAAGAAGTGTACACACACACACACACACACACGCTAGAGCCACAAACATACTCTATGCAAGTACACAAATGCACATCTGAATGTTTGGGCAATGCATCGCAATCGCGCAATCCTATTGCGCACACTTAACATTCAATGATTTATAGATCTCAGGACTCAAGAGCAGAGGTTGACCAATATGCTGATTTTACAGATGAATTGGCAAAGTGTGGAAAATTGGTTAAATAAACATTGACTGCATGCTGTAAATTGTACAGTGTAACAGCGCCTTCTAGAGGTGAAATTAAACCAGCTGCGGATTGCTGTGACGGGTGCCTACACTTTGCATTAGGGAAAAGCCAAGGTTTGTATACAGTACGAGTTATTACATAAAGTCATGGTACAATAAATCAACCATTTAGTACAATTAAATTAATAATAGAGTGCTGCCGTGATGACGTATTTTTGTAGGCCAAAACCTAGAAACAATTTGGATTTTAGCACTTCTGGGTCCATCGCCTTGAAGCCAATGAGAAACAGAACAAACTGAGACAGACTAAATTCAGAAGAACTGTGGCAACGTCTCGCTTCAAGAGACCTACCTGCAAAGCTACAGTACTGTTTAAAGTTTAAGGCACTAGTGGAAAAATGCTGTAAAATGATGATGCTGTCAAAACTAATGTCATAAGTAGATTTTCTTCATCAATTAACTACTATTAACTAAATTAAATGAACATTTGGTGTGAGCATCCTTTGCGTTTAAAGCAGCTTTTGCCCTCGGTGCACTTGAGCATAATTTTTCAGGGAGATTTGCAGGTAGGTTTCTTAAAGCATCTTGGAGACGTTGCCCCAGTTCTTCTGGATTTAGTCTGTCTCAGTTTGTTCCAGACAGACTGGATGATGATCAGATCAGATCTCTGTGTGGAGCACTGGCTGTCGTCAGACAAAAATCTCACTGGATTATTACAATTAATGGCAAAATTAATGTTTGGAAATGTAAACTGATATTTCCTACTGACACACTACAGCAAACGATAGAAATAACTGATTAAAATCATTTTTTAGCTGCTGAAAATACTAGTGTTCTAATCATTTTGGCCACCCCTATGTATAAATAAAGCCTGAAAGAGTTGACAGAAGTGTAATTTATTTCAATTAGTTATTGGACATATTTTACAATTAGTTAATAGGTATCTGCAAAATCAGTCGACCTCTTCTCAAGTGGGTGGTGATATTTCTGTCAAATGTCAGATGTGCTGTTATTCATTCACGTCTTCCATCATGACAGTAGCTAAACTGAAAAAGAAAATCGACTGAAGAAGTTGACTCTAAAGACTGCTATAGCACCCTTGCAGCTACACTGAATGCTTCATGATTTGGCATTATGATTATAAACCGAGGACTGAAGCAACGACAGAAAATCAAGCTTGAGTAGCTAGAAGCACTTGAGTTCATGTACTTGCAAAGAGTATTTTCTGGATGGAACATAAATGCACAAGCAGAACTTACTTTTGCAAAGAAGCTCTTGAAGAACTTTCTGTCCTGGAATGGAGGTTGGTAAGGGGATGTTGGTGGGAGGAAAAGGCAGGAGAGGGTTACAAATAAACTCAGACACTATGTCCTGTGAGTGCGTGTCAGGACAGACTCTGGTTTGACGGGTTTGGTGGTTAGGAATGACAAAGTGGTGAAGTATGGAGAGGAGAGGAGGGGGAGATCACACCTCTAGCTCACCAATCAGTCGTCAAACTCACCACGTGTGCAGTTTAAGGTTGATGTGTGTCAATGTTATTGGTGCTGTTACAGTTCTAGGATTATTACTCCACTATGTGAGCATGATTACTTCACTACTCTTGAAGGAATAGCTCACCCATGATGAATAATCGCTCACTTACACTCCTCATGTTGCTCCAAACCCATATGACGCTCTGACAGATGTTAGGCAAAATGTGTATGCTGCTCTTTTCCATTCAATAAAAGTAGATGGATGCTGCTGAGCTACAAAATTGAGAAATCATAGAAGTAGACCATGCAACTCATAAGGCTGCAACAGTTTTTTTTTTTGTTCAGTCGATTAAGTTATTTTTTGACCGTCTAACCTCTATTAGTTATCACGAATAGTGCCGAGTATGATACATCTATGGCTGATTGTATAAAAACATGAACATAATTTGGGAATTATTGTAATATTTGGAATTGCACATTTTTAGCTTTTGAGGAGCTTCTTATGGTTTTACCCGTTTTTATAAATGTAGAGTAGGGCTGCAAAATTAATTGAAATTAAATCACAAAGGCGATAAATCGCGATTAGGCAGAAGCTGTGATTGTCATGCGTATCTTTCAGTGAAGCAAGGTTCTGTGATCAGTAGTAAATCTCCACCCGAAGGCCAGAGGGCGCTCTTGCGTGGAAACTCCAAATATGCCCGAAAAAGAAACGCCAATTGCTGCAGCTATATAATAATGCAATGCTAATCGACACAGCCTTTATCACTGCTTAGAATACTATGAAAAATTGCGTGCCTTAATTATTCTATTTAAAGGGTACATAACACACAGTTTCACCCAATCTCATGTTAATCTTGAGTACCTATAGAGTAGTACTGCATCCTTCATATCTCCAAAAAGTTTTTAGTTTTATCATATTTATAAAAGAACAGCTTTACGATTCTCTCCGAAAAAAGCCGAGCTCCTGGAGGTGCGCCATGGGCGGAGCTAAAGAGTGACAAGCACTTGAGCGCCGATCACGAACAAAACACAGACATTTGATGCCGTTTCACTTACCGTCTGCAGTTCTGAATCATGACCGGGATCTTTTATAGCTGATACCACTCCATCTTTCAGTATCAAACGATGTGTAAATCCAGCGTCGAACTGGGCCTTGTTTATAAAACGTTCGTCAACAAGCACACTTGAGAAACTCCGTTGCTCCCCCGAAAAAACAAACTGCATCCACTGTTTACGTAACGCTGGGTTCTTCGGGAAGCTGAACAAGGTTATCTTTCCCTCACAACCAAAAACACTTTAGAGACATTCTTCCCAAGCGAGTCCCGTGCAGTGCAGCCGAATGAAGCTTTGATGGGCACGCTCTTGCGCTCTTTTTTTTAATCGATGCGTGCGTGGGCGCGTGCTTCCGGGAGAAATGCCCATATAAGGAGTTCCACCCTCGTCTACGTCATGAAGAGCCACGATCGAAAAAAAAAATAAACTCTCCGAAACTTGTACTAACCCGGAAGTACGATTTTCGTTACAGAAATACTCTGTCATACGTCCAAATTATTTTTTGAAATTTTGTCCATGCTTAGCATGACTATCCAACTCTTTAACAGTGTAAACAACTCTGAATGCATGAAACAGCATTGTACCCCTCCCCCCCTTTAAGAAGACACATCATCTCACAGAAGGATTTATTTTAAACACTCGACTGCGTTGAAGTGAGTTTGGATTAAAAACGTTATTAAATGTGGTATTTTCACGTGCTTTCTGATGGAGCAGCATTTACTACACAGAGCTGTAGTTCACTGACAAAATACGCAAACAGCTTTCATAATCTCAGAACGATATCTTCGATTTCATTATCGCGCGATTATATCATCTGCGATTATGAACGTGATTTTGCGTAGTTTGTCAGTGAACTACGGCTCTGTGTAGTAAATGCTGCTCCATCTGAAAGCAGGTGATGGAGATTAACTACTAATCACAGAACCAGCTTTACTGAGGAGATACGCATGACTATCACATTCGATTAATCGTGCAGCCCTAATGTAGAGAGTGTGTTAATGTATTTGTTGAATATAATCAATCAGGAAACTAGCACAATAGAGGTACAATATGCGATATGAGTTAACATTTTCTTGATGCATGCTCACGTGAAAGTGCAATAATTCTGATGAAATGTTAAAAGAAGTTTCTGAAAATAGTAATTAATAATAGCGTTATATAGTAGTAGTATAATTTTCCAACAAAATGGTCATGATTAGTTTAACCATTATCATGAAGCATACATGTCACACTGATTACTTTCATGGTGCTTTTTTTTTTTTCTTTTTCTTTTTTTGAGCTCTACAGCTTCTGTATCTGTTCACTTTCTTTGTATGGAAAAAAGCAGCCTGGACACTCTACTATATTTCCTCTTTTGTGTTTCACATAAGAAAAAGGCCATACAGGTTTTGGTGAGGGTGAGTAAATCATGGCAGAATTTGATTTTTGGGTGAACTATTCTTTTAAATGAATGGTGTTATGATGTTAGTGATGGCAGCAGTTTTGAGCAGTAATTCACTAGGATTGCTTCTGATGACCTCACATGGCATCAAAAGAGTCACAAGGAAAGAACTGATCTTGGCTCCGGTGTTCACTACAAACACACACCACAGCTGAGAGAGGAAGAGTGTGAGGATTTTAAAATCACTCTTCAGCCACATACACACCAGGCTTATTATAGTCACCTTAAGCTTAAACCATAAAAAAAATAAAATAAAAAAAAATTATTAAAAATAAAAAAAATAAAAAAAAATAAAAAAACATTTGTGTTACTTGAAAGGAAATAAATGTTAACTGAACTAAAATAAAAAAAGCAACCTTTCTCATTTTCATTTAGTTTATTTAAAAAAGAAACACATTGACTTACTAAAAAACTTCAACTAAAACTTAAAATTAAAATCTAATTTCAAACTATAATATTTTTTCAATGATACTAAAATAACAGACACATACTGCAGCTAAAAAGCAATCCATTCTGTACACTCTTCAAAATAAAGTTTATTTAGTATTATTAATGGTTCCATGAAGAACTTGTAACATCCATGGAATCTTTCCATTCCATTCCAAAATGTTCTTTATAGTAATAAAAAAAAAAAAAAAAAAAAAAAAAAAAAAGTTCTTTAGATTTTAAAAACATTCTTGACTCTTTAAAAAAAAAAAAAAAAAAAAAAAACAAACAAACAAAAAAAAAAAGGTTCTTGTAAGAACTGTTCGCTCAAAGCTTATTTGGGGAACCAAAAATGGTTCTTGCTGCGAAGACCTTTCTTTTTAAGAGTGTACACACAGTGTTTGGTTATTTATGGGTATGATGACGGAATCTACTACTGAATTCACAAACCGCCCGCATCATGTTTCTTGTTTACAGCTACATGACTCCAAAGCGTTGCAGCGGTTATTCACTGTCAACCATCGTGTGTGTGTGTGTTGGGAAGTAGGTCTGATTGCTGTATTTCATATACTGTACATGTGGAATGATAACTGCAGAAATGCGTCGTCATTCTCTAAACCTTACAGTGTGTATGTGGCCTTTGTAAAACAAGAAGAGCACCGTTCACCAAGCCTGAGACTCATTTCCTTCACGTCCCTTAACTGAGGTTTGGGTTTCAGTTCAAGTAATCATGACCAGCAAAACCATTATTTACGGAGCCCACATCTTCAGTTAAGGCACAGAAAGAGGTGGAGGTTACATGTTACGAGTTAAAGTTACTGTTTGTTTCCACACGTGTAAGCTCATACACAGCAGAAGAAGGAAAGCGATGCTCATTGGGTTAGAAAAGAGGTTTAAGGGGTCAGAGAGGATCGAGGTGCTTTTAATGGCTCATGTCAACAAACCTGCTTAGAAAAAGAGAACATCATAATGCATTCATTTCAGTACATATGCAAACAGATGGAGGAGGACGAGGGTTTCATGGGTAATAACTGCCACTGATGCTAGACATCTTGAGCAGGGTGGAAAGAACTGACTGTAGACAGATAGAAATACAGGAGCTGGAGGTGAATAGAAACAGGAAAGACTAGAGGAAAGAAACCGAAATATCCTGTTGCTCTTCTTTCTCTCACAATCAGCCTGCATTTCCACTGTTTGAGAGCTAATGTTGTAACGGTTACTACATAACTGACCCACAAACACAGTGCAGTATGGTCTTCGCCAGTCTTGATTACTTCTATGAATATGTTGTAACTTTCCAAGTAATTTAATTCATTTCTTCACGTCATCATGAGCTGGCTGTGAAGGAACATTCAGAAGATAACAAATGAGCATGATTTACATCTGGCACTTGTAAATGATTTAACTTCAGAAGAACATGGAAAATGAAGTATTTGAAGTAGCCATGCAGCATGACAAAATAAGGCTGTGTAAACTGAATGCACATTATGCACGCACTGAATTGATTGCAAACAAGTTTATTCTAATTGTTTTGTCTCAGCCTATAGCAGAATGTTTAAAGAAGTTACTATTTAAATAGATTTTATTTCAGCTAGTTGCCAAAACAACATTTATCATTTGCATTTAAAGAAAAAACTAATGAAAATGTGAAAAACAAAATTACTAAAACTTAAACTAAAATGAAAACCAACAAAAAATTATAATTGTACATCATTGTAGGCTCACACATAAAACAGAGCTTGAAGTGCTTCTAAGGTCAGACAAAAAAAATAAATAAATAAATAAACACCTAGAATAACTTTAATTTTTAAATTAAAACAAATTTTAAATTTAAAAAAAAAATAACTTTTTTTAAATAAATATAAAAAATAATAATAAAAATTTCAATAATTGAAGAGACCAAAAAATCTCTTAAAATCCTGACTTAAAAGTTTTGCCTTCACTTGCTTTTTAAAAATGTGAATGCTTGGAGCTCATCAATTTTAATTGGTAAAAAGTTCCACATTTTTCAGACTGGCATTGGAAAACAGGAAGTAACAAGGTAGTCTGTGGCCCCCTAAATCCCAACCGTTAAAGGTCAAAGATCATCAGCAAACACAAACAGCCCGTGTGTGACTTGGGAATTACATGTGTGCTCTCATCCTTCAGAAACGGTTAAAGGGTAAACTAACATACTGGAACCTCACGAAAAGCCACCGCTAGACATGGCGTTTATATTCTTTATGGATACATCATCCCAACATGCACTGTGATGAGTGCAGTGAGAAAAAAATAAATAAATGAAGGACTCAAGTGCATTAGATCTTCACATGCCAAAAACACACTTCATAAACACATTTATCAGGTTAGGTACAGCTAGCACACTAATAAACAACAAACATAAGTGGATGAAATCAATAAAGATGAGCCTCTGCAGAGACACATGGACTTCCTGGACACGGATGGCAAGCTTCCAGTGACAGGAAATCTCATTACGTTAGAGAACACTCCTCACATACACACACACGGGTCCAGCCACTTGATTTGGTGCTCTGGGTTACAGTGATGGTAACTTAATTAGTGCTGATAAGTTCTGGAAATAATGAGGTTTGGGCTGTCTGAGTGATGGTTTGAGTAGGTTACAGGGTCATGAGAGATGACTTATCTGTTAAAGCTGCCTCTTTAAAGCTTGTATGTCATTAGTTTCGTTCAGGTTGTGTCTTCATGCAAGAGCCAAATGACTCGGACTAGAGCTACACGATTATTCCAAATAAAATCCAAATCGTGATTTGGCTTAATTTTATCATCAAATCTGCGTTTTTATTGACATTATTATAAATATTATTATATCCTCCTGAGACTCCCCCCCCCCCCAAAAAACCGGTCATTACATATTTTAGACCAAAAGAAAAAAATAGAAAAATAACATTTTTGAAAAATTATATTTTATTCATATTTTATTCTATGTCCTCTGTAGAGGACACTAGGACTCTGATTTTCTAAAAATAAAATGGCATGAATAGACATCAAAAAGGCAAAAACAAATCACCAATCAATTTTTAGGTTTCAGGATTTTTTTATACTAAACTTTGTTTAAGGATGATTCTCAACTATGTTATAAAATATAACAAAATGATTTGATATACCTTTTTGTTTTATGCAATGTGTGTTAAAATTTCCATAAACTGTTTTTCCCATTAAACACAGTGTGTCTATACACTATATCTAATTTGCATATTAATGTGTTGCTGTTGGGACAGCATGTTGATAAAAGAATTGTCATAATGGGAGTAAGAACTGGTCAGATTTTCATAATAATATCTAATCTTTCATAAGAAAATTGATATATAATATATTTTCCTATTCAATTATGTCTCCCAAAATGCATAATAAACATGCTTTTAGTCCTGGTGACCTCTATAGTGGACATGTATGAAATGATGTCCTGTTTCATATCAGGAAGTCATATTTGAATTTGAAAAACCATAACATTTTCATGAGATGTTGCTTTATGGCAAACAATTTGAAAATTATTTAGATTTAAATGACAATTACAAAATATAATCATTTCCATAAGGATGTAAAATGTTTCACTAAATTAAATTTAACCATCTTTAAAGACCTAGGAGAGGGTGTGGTCATGGTGAAACTTCTAAACATTTAGTATCTCTAAAAAGCCCTGAATGTGCTCTGTACAGGACATCCAGACTTAAAACTGAGACATGTGAGGTCTCAGAGAAATTCACTAAAATAGAATGTCCACTACAGAGGCAAAAACTCCATAGCTGGGTCTCAGGAGCATATAAATATAAATACTTTCTTAAATGTAAAAAAATACCTATGTGCTGAATGTTTAAGAGTGAAGCTGTGTTCAATTACACGTGAGCAACTCATGAGTTGGTGTTTTCAGCATCTCAGAGCGTGTCGGTTCACAGTAAATGCTGCTCCACATGAACTCCACCTGCATCTACTCTGAGTTTGAGTTGCTTTAATGTGCATTTAGAAAAACAAATGCCAAAGTCATGCCATTCTAGTAATGAGAAGCACATCAAAAATGAGGTGTTAGGGTTCTCTTTATTATTATTTTTTAATGCTCTTTTTTTATTATAGAGTGAAATATTTATTTTACTTAGTTTAATTTTTTAGTAATAACAATCATCACGCTAATAATAATTGTTTTTTTTTTGTTTGTTTGTTTGTTTTGTGCAGCTCTACAAACAAGCACATTAAACCTGGAGATTTTTTAAGTCGCATTTTAAATCACATTTGCAATTTTTATAAGAAAAGCTGGTTGGCGCCAATAGCCTCACGGTTAGTGCGCCGACATACAGCGCAACTGCGCTCACATTTTTTTTTCTTACACTCAATTTCACAAATTCTGTCAAAGAAAAGAACTTCATTTCTCAATCCAGTCGATAGAACCGAAGGATCAGAGTTGACGGATGTCTGCGTGCTCTGTGAATGAACTCCCACTCGTCTAAGAATGCCTGCTCGAATCCCGGCTCGTGGTCCTTTGCTGATCCCGCTCCCCTCTCTCTTCACCCAATGCTTTCCTGTCTACTCTACATTGTCCTGTCCAAGTAAAAGGCATAAAAAAGACCATAAATAAATCTTAAAAAAAAAAAAAAAAAAAAAAGCTTATTTCGCTAAATCATGCAGCTTTTCCATGAAATGAAAGTGGATGGGATCAGTGGCTATCGAGTTCCAAAAAGCTTGTACACTATATTCCAAGCTTTCTGAAAGCATCTGAGAGCTTTGTGATCAACAGACCAAAATTTAAGTCTTTATTCACTGAAAATCATCCTTCAAAAAGCTTGCCAGTTGAGGTCATCATTCACTTTCACTGCATAGAAAAGAGCAGCTTAGACACTCTGGGTTAAGAGTCATATGGGTTAAATGACACAGTTTTCATTTGTAGGTGAATTCTTGTTTTATTACTCTCTGTGAAAGCAGGCATTCCCAGACGAGTGGGAGTTCATTCACAGAGCACGCAGACATCCGTCAACTATGATCCTTCGGTTCTATCAACTGGATTGAGAAGTTCTTTTCTTTGACAGACTTTGTGAAACTGAGTGTAAGATAAAAAAAAATAATTTAAAAAAAAGTGTAAGAAACATGGTTTAAAGTTAACTAAAACTAAAATAAAACCATCAAAAACCTTTCTATCAGTTAAAATAAAGCATCCAACAAAATCACTACAACTTTAAATTTAAAACTATAAATATAAAAAATATTTATATAAAACAAAAATATTAATAAAAAGTATAAAAGGATCTCAATAATACTGAAATAACAATTACAAGAAAGAAACTGAGAAAAACTGTAAAGGACAAAGCATCACTAATGTGATTAAACGCAGCAATCTTTTCAACAAAGGTCAGACGAAGCAGAAGATATGCAATAACTCAGAGCAAGCTGTCAGGTGGAAAGTGACAAACATCACAACTCTATTTTCTCCAGAGCTTAACCTGGGTGGAGGGTTGCGAGGCCTTGTCAACGTGGAAAATAGACAGCGCACTGGACTTCCTTTTCCCTGAAGAATGGAATGTCTTCCGCTGGACGCTGTCGAGACAGGAAGCTCACGCCTGTCCCTCTCCGAGCGGACCGTGTGCTTACGTGTCCAGTTTTGGACGAATGATAAGTTACTCGATAAGGTACCTGTTCTCTGCATTCAGAATAACGTCTTTATAAAGAATAAAGTTTTCAAAACCATCACCAAAATGTCACTGTGCACTGGCTTCCTATTTTTGCTGTGCTGGCATTTCAGCCTATGTAATTTTTCATTCAATCTGAAATAAAATGATTTTATTTGCAAATGTGATGCTCATTAAATGCTTAATTAAATAGCTTTGGATGTTAACAATGTTATCAAAACTAGAAACACTTGTAAACAAAGACTGGTGTTGCATGTTGGTTTGTGGGCAGGTTATGTAGGTTATGTAGGGTGAAGTCAGTAGAAACGCAGTGATTCTGAGAGAGCGTCACAAATCCTCTAGCAGTGTTTGGGTGGAAATCAGATGACAGTGCAGTGGAGGGATAGGAGGAAAGTGATACAGGGCTCTACATCTCAAAAGAGGTTAAAAGAATATAAAAATAAAAGAATATATCAGGTTCAACAGACGTTACGCTCAGTTTGGGACCAGTAAGATTTTTAATGTTTTTTAGGAAGTCTTTTATGCTCATCAATAGTTTATTTGATCAAATATACAGAGAAAAAAAAATTTTCAACAATTTATTACAATTTAAAATAATGGTTTTATATTTTAATATATTTTAAATTGTAATTAATTCCTGGGACCAAAGCTGAATTTTCAGCATAATTACTCCAGTCCTCAGTGTCACACGATTCTGATTTTTTATCAATGTTGGAAACAGTTGTGCAGCTTTTTTTTTTTGGAACCTGTGATACGTTTTTCAGGATCCTTTGATGAATAAGAAGTTAAAAAGAACAGCATTTATTCAAAATATAAATCTTTTCTAACAATATAAGTCTCTTTACTATCACTTTTTATCAATTTAATACATCCTTACTGAATAAAAGTATTAATTTCTTTCACAAAATTAAAGGGAAAAAATTTTGAAAGTTTGAATGGTAGCATATATTGTTACAAAAGATTTTGATTTTAAATAAATGCTGATCTTTTAACTTTCTATTCATCAAAGAATCCTGAAAAAAAGCATCACTGTGCCTAGTGTTACTGTAACATTTGTTAAGGGACAAGCTGACAATCATTTTCTGTGTAATCAACATTATGACAAATGCTGTCGACTGAGCTCAACTTATATTAAACATGAAGCTTTTTGTTTTGATGCATGACAGCATGAGCAAGACCAGCAAAAGAGGAAGAGAACAGCAGGAGGAGACAGACACGCTTTAAATAGATCACTTGGTGTCGACTGCAGAAAAAAAGAGTTGTGGTGTGAGCGGAGGAAGACACAGACTGAGGAGACTGTTCTGGTGAAGAACAGGAGATGTCATCCCAGCACTGGAGATGTGACCGATGAAGGAAGTCTGTGTGGGTTTGTACACCTACCGTCTTCAATCTCTTGACGGCATCTTCACAGATGTGCATGCCACGAGACTCCTCGACCTCCACGTGCCCCAGATACTACAGACACACAGAGAAACAGTAGTTTAGCTTTGAAACCGTGACTCAGTGTTTCCTGTTCCAACAGGAAGAGGTCACGCAGTCCCATCTATTCCTGCTGGAACTACCGGAGCAGTGGCCGCTGACACTCAATGTGCGGAAACAGCGGCGCCCTCCTCTACCCACAGCCGAGCGCTCTGCTAGAAGACATCACTGCGTCTCGCCCAGAAGACTCCTGGGACTGAGGTCAGACCAAGAGGCGGGCAGCTATTGTACCGACAGGAAGTCCTTCCCCTTGTAAAACACACAGACCTCAGGAGCTACTATTTTCAGACTGTGACATCAGCAGAATCACATATGAGAGCAGCTAGAGAACCACGAGTCATGTGTGCACCTGCTTATGTGCACCGGTATCTTTACATTCATCTGTAAAGCCCGACATATGAATTAAGAGCCTGTAAAGTAGGGTTGTGCCAATAGACCATAGTATCGTGTATCGATGATAGTCAGAGATATCACCTGTGGCTGATGCCTCTGACGATAGCAAGACGATTATTATTATCAGACTAGTAATACCATCTAATTAATATTAAGGCTTATTTGTTCCATCATATTTCTTTTTCCGTGTTTTTACAGTGTTGCGCGTTCTAACCAATTGCACACAATTCCGCTGAGTTTATGAATCAGAGATGCAAACAGGTAAGGGGGAAAAAAGGTAAGAACGTTGTGCGGATCGGGGGGCATGCTCCACACAGAATTTATTTTAAAGATATTTTCTTTACATGCTGATTTGTAGTTACTTTAAGTAATTTTTATAATATTTTTTATTACCTCATATGTCCTAAACTGTGTTTTCACCGAAGGGAAAAAAATTGAAAAAAAATTAACATCTTGTTGCAACCTTTTACAAAAATCAAGATTGAATACATTTGGTCAAAATCCCATGTTATAAAAGATGAAGTGCTATGCAGGCTATTTAAGACAATATTGGCTGATTAGACGGCATTGCTGACCTTAAATGCAAAATGTTTGTCCTCTCTGTCTTCACTGTTCCCGCATCTCAGACCTCAAATACATGAAATATTACCCTTTGTAGACATAGATTTTGAATTAAAGAGTAAAGAAAATACTATACAAAACTTACTGAAACAACCAGTTCTTTATTTACTCTTGTAAGATCACAAGGGTTGACTGAATTCAGACTCGCAAGTTCTCATCATAAACAACAAAGGGCAGATGTACGTGCGATGTAAGTATAAGATTTATTCATCATACAGTGTAGAGCTTCACAGATTATAACGGAAGTGTTTTTTAAAGTGCTTATACTCTCGCTAACTGAAGTCAGTTATGATGTTCTTCAGTAATGTAAATATTATTTGCTCGTTTTCTGTAGCTGCTTTTCAAATAACTGAGGAAATGTAAGCAGCATAATAAGTAACTTACAATGTTTTTATTAAATTGTTATCATGTTAAATACAAATTCAGTCATATTAAAAACATTAGGCTTCTTTTAGCCTTACGTTGGAGTTGGTTCACTTTACCGAGTAAATAATGAAATTAATTTGAACGATAATATTGTGTATCGGCGATCTCACAGGCTGCCGATAGGACGATATGACAATTGAGCATATCGCCCAACACTACTGTAAAGTCTAATTTTTAAAATGGAATAGTTTGAAACTTTATATGAGCCATATAAACTCAAATGTATTTTGTGTTTGTTTGTTTTTGGTTAAATATTTAACCAAAAACAAACAAACAAAAAATACATTGAGTTTATATGGCTCATATAGGATGATATAGTGAGATAAACACCTTAATTTTACTCAGGGGTACAAACGAAGCAAAAATATGCAATTTGGTGCATAAGTATATATATTTATATGGCCAAACAGTAAGATGAAATTCTGATAGCTTGTAATGTAAATCAATGAGATCTTTATCACAGTATAGCGACACTTACTTAAAATGACATAAATATCAGTCGTCACTCTATATCTCCAATAATATGTCTTAGTAAGATAATATTTAAATGCTTAGTTTTATGATCAAAAATAATATATAATAAATAAATTCTCCTCAAAAGCATGGTGATCATACTTGAGACTCACATTTGAATATGATTTTTATGGATAATAAAGTACAGCGAAGCTCATTAAGAGGTTTGATCATTAAGAGGCCTTAGAAATTTGTGTATCAAATATGATACATAGGGTTAAATATCAGCAACTTTCATTTAGGAAATCTAGTTATGTTGGCAAATGCATAGTTTACATGGACTGCTGTAATCTGACTATATAAAATAGTGCTAAAGCATTAGATTAACTAAAAAATTACAATTCTGTCATGTAGTTTCAAACCTCTATGACTTTTGTCTGTGGAACATATAAGGAGATATTTTTACAATCAAAAATGCCACAAGTCAAGTCATATTACCATCTACATTACGCATTAAATGGCTCTACATGAAGAAGAAACACACACTGTCACTTCAAAAATGTGACTATTAGAATAGATCAGAAATTATTTAGATTTATCCAGTGTTCAGATGATTGAGTGATGCTCTGGAGTTTGACATTCATTTAGAGAGCTGGCAAATGAGGTTTTAAGGTCTGGTCTCCATCTGACATGGCTTCTAACCTGGCTCTGAAGCAGTTATTGAGCATGAATGAGAAAAGCAGCTGTCTATAACCACCAGAGCAGCCGTTTTCCATAGCCTGTAATACAACAGAGCAGTGATTTAGCTGGGAAATGGGCACAGAGTTATTCACAGAGCTGCTCTTCTTCAGCAGTCACCGCTTACATGAGTGTGTCCTCAACACTACCAAACCTCTGTGTCAACTGCTCATCACATACGTTCAAAAATGTAGGCCTAGTGTTAAAACAAAGCCAGGTATCAAAAACTCGATCTAGTGCAGACTATTTTAGTTAATGATAACTGGCTGTAAGTGTGAAGCGCACCAAAAAGATGTGTCTGTTCGTGTGCAAGACGTGAGAGAGAGGGCAATGCAGGATTCACACGCTCCAGATCTCATTTCTTGCACTTGAATATTTCAATTGGCGAGGATTAAAAACGTGCAAACGGCACAACACTGGCCCAATCAGGACAGTAGTTCTGTCAGGATAGTTCGGTCAACTGTCCCGAGCATCGTTCACGCTGACCACGGGCCATCCGCTAGTCCGTATTCTCAAGCCCTGCATATATTTTGTATAGAATTCATTTTGTTTTGGCAAACATTTTTTGCGAGGCTTTAAAACACACATTCTGGCGTTAGTGTTTATTAGATTTCCATTGAAATTTTTAGTGGCTTGTAAAATGGAGACAAAAATGGGGCCTGAGCTCAGAGCTGAGCAACTGTATTTCTTCAGCTGTACCTCCATCTGCTTCTAACACACATCTATTCATCAGAGACATCAGTGACCAGCCATAGAAAGATGAACTGATTAACACTAGCAATATGCAGAACTACTTTTTTTTTTCCAACTAATACTTGAATTATGAAGAAAGTCCTGTATAATGGCTTTATCATGTCCACCAGACCCTGATCAGACAAACTTCATAGGGACATATGGACACTTCATAATCAAAGTCAAAAAGCATACTATTTACAGCTTCCTCGTTACATCTGAAATTGGTTGTTTGTCATGTTTCAATGCATTATACTTTCTGATGGAATAGATAAGTATTATAATGTTTTATATTTCTGGTTACAATTATATTCACAAGATCAAACAATAATAATAATATTATTATTATTATTATTATTATTATTATTATTATTATTATATAAGATGCTTTACGAAGCATAATTACTGCATTCAAATTAGTTTTCTAATGCATGTAAAAAGAGTAAAGTGATACCTTATGATCAAAGACCAAAACAACCAATTTCACTGATGTCATACTCCTTAAAAAGCACCTCATTTAACAAAAGCACAAACCATACAAAACACTGACTCACTGTACACACACTTCACACACTGAGCTGTATGGAGTATATTTATGATCAGCAGGAGGAGAAATAAGAGCTCAGATGATGTGAGTGAATCTAGGACACAACACAAAACAAACACACGCACACACATAAAGACACCAACCCGCCACAGGCCACCAATTTAATGTGACCTTACGCTATGATACGATAAATCAGACTAAAAGCACAGAGGCAAATAAGCAGCTCTACAGGAGAAGAGGAGCGCTGATGGTCAGAATGAAGAGGAGTCTTTGGTTTCAGGCTGCTCCCTCTGTGGGATTGTGGGTAAATGTGGTAAATCAGAGACGCATCAAAAACAGGTTAAGGACGGCACGGGCTGTGCAGAACCACTAAAGATTACAGCCAATCACATGGCTGTGAACGGCCAACAAAACAAACAAACACTCCTCAACGAAGTTGAGTATCAATTACTTTTTTTTTTTTTTTTTTACTTGCTTGCTTTTTTTTTTGCACCTCTTTGCAACTTCTATAAAATCAAAAATAAATGAAAACTAAACTTGCTAATCAACCATTCTGACCCATTTCTAGTTTAATAACATTTGAGACAATTTAAGATTCGACTTTTCTGCTTATTTTAATTGCACAAATAAAATTAACATTGCATGTCTATATGTATGACCCTAGAACACAAAACCAGTCTTAAGTCGCTGGGGTATATTTTTAGCAATAGCCAAAAATACATTGTATGGGTCAAAATTATTGATTTTTCTTTTATGCTAAAAATCATTAGGACATTAAGTAATCATGTTCCATGAAGATATTTTGTAAATTTCCTACCGTAAATACATCAAAACTTAATTTTTGATTAGTAATATGCATTCCTAAGAACTTCATTTGGACAATTTTAAAGGCGATTTTCTCAATATTTTGATTTTTTTACTGACACCCTCAGATTCCAGTTTTTCAAAGAGTTGTATCTCAGCCAAGTATTGCCCTATCCTAACAAACCATACATCAATGGAAAGCTTATTTATTCAGCTTTCAGATGATGTATAAATCGGAATTTTGAAAAATTGACCCTTACGACTGGTTTTGTGATCCAGGGTCACATATAACAAACCTATACAATCTCAAAATAAATCATGTAACTCAAATTATTTTACTTATCAGGCACACATTAAACAATGACATACATACATATACATGACTTTTTTTTTCATATAAAGTCATATAAAGCCCTATTGCAATTTGTGCTTTTCCCATCCACAATTTTAGAATTTCTTGAATGAAAATATTAAGGTTTTTGTTATACCATTTAAGATATTTTAGATGATTTACAATTTTTTTTTTTTTTTTTTTTGACAAAACTACATTAAAGACATTAAGACTTTTTAAGGACCTGCAAGAATCCCTGGTGGCACATTTAGCCCTTTTTTACATAGAGAACCGTGTGTGAGGAGCCAATTCCTAGAAAATGTAAAATACTTTCAGGTTAAAATCATATTTAAAGCAAAGGTCATATGTGACCTGTAAAGATCACAGAAGAACACTTACTAATGCTGTGCTTTTATAACATTTGTTGAGCTATTCTTGTCACAATGCCTGGTTTCCATATCAAAACCATATCGAGAATTTTCCAAAATGGGTCACACACACTGTGAGGTTCCTGGCATGGCGTGATCTGTGTCAGAGTCAAGGCACAACAGCAGTCGACAAGTCCCTCAAAGCTCTAGTAATCTCTAGCATTAAGCGCATGAGAATGATTGACAGCTGCAGGTGCCTCAGCAGCACAGGTGTGTATGTGTCCATTACCTTGACGGCGAAGCTGCATTTGCCCCCGCGTACGGCCTCCTCGTCTGTCTGCCACTGGTGTGGCCGGCTGGACTCTGGCACATAAACGTCTTTCTTTCGCCGGAAACTCTGCCGTAGCTTATTCATCGCTCAACCTCCTCCTGTAGACAGACAGACAGAGACGTTTCAGAAATATGAAACAGACAGACATCTGATTATCTGCTCCACTGATGATTGAAAATTCCAAAACTATTGGAAAAAGTAAAACAACAATAAATACAGATTATTTCACAAACATAGTATCAAAACTTCAGAAGTCAATACCAGCACCAGTATAGCGGTCAGATACCATATTGAGCGATTACTAGAAACTAGTGGTCGACCGATTCATTGGTTTTGCCGATTAATCGGCACCGATAGTTGATTTGCAGAACTATTGGTTATCGGCAAAAATCCATGCCGATAGTTTTCCGTGTTGCGTCTGTTGCAGGAGTGGTTGAGAATGGTCTGCTGTCATTATACAGTAGGAGAGCGGCCTCTAGAGGCGGAAATCACTGACAGCATGTGTTGTTTGTTTTGGCATGTGACACAGCGCGCTGCACAGAGCGGGAAACTTCAAACACGCATTTAAATGCAGCCGACAGAAAATCCTGCCGGGAACAGAGCGCCATTCACATAGTTTTCCATTAAATAACATTATAGCCTATTTTTCTCAAATCATTGTTAATGTACATAATGACTTCACCCTAGGCTATAAATTATGTATTGTGCATTTTTCAGCAAAACATTTGTCCTTCTGTGGCTCTAATACAGTCTGTATGCTTCATATAGAGAGCTGTAATACAGATCGCGCTTTTCCTTTCCGTTTGCTCTGTTTTTTTAAACACCAAACTTCAAACTCATTTATGCCACATTTATGCTTGAATTGAACGTGACGCATCTGGTGTTTGTGAAACCCGTGACTTCTCCAAGATGCAGAGATGCGCTTTTGCACAGTGTGTCACTTGCATATTTTTTTTTATATTTTGATTAGATAATCATGCAGTGTTCTAAAATAGCAGCAAATAAAATGAGAGTACACATACAATATCACTAACCTGTGAATGTTATTTTAATATGGCCTTGTGTAGGTATTTCAAGATGGCCATCTTTAAGCATGACTGTTGAAATGAAATGGTAATACTTAACAATAAGAGTCCATTTGTAACATTAATGAAAGCTGTAGAAGTATTGTTCCTTGTTAGAGTATGTTCATTTAATTTCAACATTTACTCTTATTAATAGGCTTCATCTTTAAATTTTAAAGTTTCTTCTTTTAACATTAGTAAACTATGAAATAACTTTAATAATCAATACAGTAATTAATATTAATACAAAATTTTTATTCATTTACAAAGTATGGTTCAGTACTGTTACTGTTTTTTTAAAAATAGTAAAACTCTATTTAGTTTTTCGTTCAGTATCCATTTTAAAAACTATCGGTTAATTAATCGGTATCGGCCAGCGTGGTCCGACCTAGCTATCGGTATCAGTAAAATCCACTATCGGTCGACCTCTACTAGAAACGGTAAAAACACTGGCATTGCTACCTTAAATTTTTAGCATCTAGTTGATACTGAATTGTGGTCAACTGATATGGATTTTTTTATGCCTAATGCTGATATTTTGGAGAGAAAGGTGGGTGATGGCTGATATAATGCTGACTATTTAAATGCTGCATTTAAATTTACATTTGTTTTATATAATAATTCACTAAATTAGAAATAGATCATTTGAAAATTAATCAATAGGATAATAAAAAGCAACATAAATTATACATAAAGGGATAATTCACCCAAAAATGAACATTTTACTCACACTCATGTTGTCCCAAACCTGTATGATTTTCAAGAAAGTTGGTAACCAAAAAGTTGAAGGTAGCCATGGACTTCCATAGTATTTTTATCTATACAATGCATCAATGGCTACCATCAGCTGTTTTGTTACCAACATACACAACATTCTTTAAAATATTATATATATATATATATATATATATATATATATATATATATATATATATATATATATATATATATATATATATATATATATATATATATATATATATATATATATTTTTTTTTTTTTTTGTGTGTTCAACAGCTGAAAGAAATTCACACAGGTTTGGAACAACATGAGGTTAAGTAAATTACAAAATTTTCATCTTTGGGTGACCAACCCCTTTAAGGAACTTATTGTATTTGTCACAAATAAAGAAATGAATAAAAACAAGAATAAAAAAGGAAGTAAATACTCTAAATCACACAAACAGTACATGCGTTTGTATGCAATCTTCAAATGCAGAGCATCTAACGGCTGGATTCAGGTATTGGCGTCCTCAGCGCTGTCAAAATAAAAGTCCCACAGCCAAAAAAAAAAAAACAAAAACTATGTTTTGTATAGAAGTAGCTGTTCTTCTCAGACGACTACTAGAAGTGTTCACTGTAGCAGTGTAGAAGCAAGGAGATTTACATTTCTGTCTACTTATCATACACACAATAATTCTCTCGCTAACACAAAAGTTAACAAGATCCGAGCGGCGTTCACCCCTGAATGCACTAGCACACGCGCACACACACACACACACGTGTGGAGTCACGCAGCGCTGAGTCACATCAGAGCCACTGCAGTCAGTCACCTGCAGAGCCAGACAGCAGACAGACTCTCACACACACACACACACACACACACACACACAGCACAAGTTTCAGAGAGAGCAGTACAGAAACAGGCTGAAGATTCATTTACACTCCACAGAAGCTCAGATTTCAACAGCATAACGTGACGCTCATTTGAATGAGCCAGTAGAGACGCATAACCACACACACACACACACACACACAAGCAGTGAGAAACAGCTTGTCTTGAAAGGAGGAAAACACAATAGCACATTAGCATGAGAAGCCAGTGCCGAGCCCAGCTTGTGTGTGATGTGTGAGTGACAGAAACAAAAACCACACACACACACAGGTTTGCAACCAAACATAATTACCCACATGCCATATAAGATTAATAGAATTATTTTATTCAGCAAGGTTGTATAAATTGATCAAAATCTACATTAAATATATTTATTTTAAATAAATGCTGCAGACTCCTACTCCTTAAAGAACCGTGAAAAAAAAAATAGTAAGAAATCTTTCTTTAGCTGCAAATCAGCATACCAGAATGATTTCTGAAAGATCATGTGACACTGAAGACTGGAGTAATGATGCTGAAAATTCAGATTTAATCAGAAATACATTAGATTTTAAAACGTTACAACAGAAAACCGTTATTTTAAATTGTAATATTATTTCACTATTTTTACTGTATTTGTAACTAAATAAACACAGTCTTGGTGAGCAGAAGAGAAGTCTTTCAAAAACTGACTGCAGATTTTGAATGGTATTGTATATAAACCTCGACACTTCGTGAGCAGCAGGTCCTCTTTCGTCACACAGATATTCTTTCCCAATCTGAAAATGCAGAGTAGCAGAATAAAATGCAGAGGAAAAAATGGTAATAAGCAGAAAAGCTTAGCGCGCGTGTGTGGGACATCAAACGGCCGGACCGGTGCCA
>CM077250.1:29586862-29624362 GCA_039654775.1 Spinibarbus caldwelli | reverse complement strand
ATTAGAGACAACTATAAATAAGGCTGATCTCTCCGAAAGAATAACACTGTGGCTCTGTACTGAAACTTCGCTTGCTTTGTTTGAAGATCTTGACCAGCCCGACACACCAACACTGACTCAACCAATGCCATGCTTTAGGGGCGGAGCTACATGTTTTCCCAGCCAATGAGTGGCTAACACTTTATTAAAGGGGTCATCAGATGCCCATTTTACACAAGTTAAAATGATTCTTTAGGGTCTTAATTAAAAGTCTGTAACATACTTTGGTTAAAATTTCTCAATGGTAGTGTAAAACAACACCCTTTTTACCCCGTCAAAAACCGCTGTTCACAGCGAGCCGTTTCGGTGCATGTCCCTTTAAATACTAATGAGCTCTGCTCAACCCGCCCCTCTCTTCCGTGGGGTGATGAACCGTTCTCTGAGAGACTCTTAACTTTAGCCGCATTCATCGTGAAACTTGCTAACTAGCACATTATTAGGAAAGGCGATTCGCAAAGATTCATAAAAAAAAAAACCTTAGACTCACTTCTTCTGTAGGTGAGGCTGGATTAGGAATGATTCGCGCGAACATAGATGCATTTAGGCAGATCGGGAGTGCATTACCTTCAAAAACAAACCCTAACACCTCAATCACTTAGGAGACATTCTTGTCTACACAGCGTCGAAACAATGGCGGACTGTTCACAGCTCACTCAGGGCGGTTCTAAGGTAAAACGGCCGTGTCAATCAACAATCATGGGAGGGGCCTGGGTCTGTGTGATGTCACTCTGCCAAGAATCTGAGAACAGCTTGATCTGAGAAAGGGGTTATGATTTATGGGGATTTAAAAAAAAGCACTGGGTGGATTTTTATCATTATAGGGTGGTTGTGTACACACACACTGCCAACACACATTTAAGTTCAAACAACATGTAAAAGTGAATTTTGCATCCGATGACCCCTTTAATAAAAATAATAATGGTAACACTTTACAGTAAGGTTCCATTTGCTTACATTAGTTAACTACAATATTTAACGTAAATTAACAATGAAGAATAATTCTAAAGCATTTATTAATCTTAGTTAATGTAGATTCCATGATTTACTAATACGTTATTAAAATCAAAAGTTGCATTTATTAATGTTATTTAATGGACCTGGAGAAACATGGACTAACAATGAACAGTTGTATTTTTATTAATTAACATTAATAAAGATGAATAAACACTGTGACAATGCATTGCTCATTGTTAGTTAATACATAAAATGTAGTTAACAAATGAAACCTTATTGTAAAGTAATAATAATAACAACAACAACAACAACAACAACAACAACAACAACAACAACAACAACAATAATACTATGACCATTTTCTTTCATGTTTTTATTTTAACATTAAACCTCTGTTGTGCTGCACAAAAATAAAAAGAATTGATTTTTTTTTTTTTTGACTACATTTTAAAGATTAAACTGTCAATGTTTTTGGCCTCCTTTTTTGCTTACCACCATGTTTGGATAATAAATTTGTATTAAATCATAAATACAGAAAAATTAAAACAGACAACAGAATTTCTGAATGAATGAATGAATGAATAAATAAATATTTTATGTTGTTAAATCATCCAAGTTTCATGGTTTCAATTATTATACAAGCTTTCTGATTACTAAAATTTTATATAACCATCACTAAAACAGAAAAACTGAAATAGGAAGGGGAAGGGGGGGGGGTATAAAATTAGATTTTATAGGGCCCTAAACAAGGACAATATAAAATAAAGTGTTAAAAGTACTACAACACAAGCTTTTTTTTAATGCAACATAATGAGGTCATGAGATGCTATTGCTGCATAATGCCTATGAGTCAATGACTGTAGTGAGTCAATGATCTTACACAACAGGACACAGTTAAACGGGAAGTGAAAAAGGGCTGGGAAGGAAGGGAACCCTCTTCTGGATCTAGAATGTTGTGTAACTGCTGGTTCATTTCTTTCCCAGCCGTGACAAACAGCCAGTTTTAGAAACAGCCGATTACAGCCAAGCAAAGCAAATCTATTAAAATGCACAGAGCGTCACACAGAAGAGCAGCCAGAACAGAGGACAGAACGATAACCTTCACTAGAAATATCACAGCCATTTACAAAATACTCAAAACAGAAAAAAAAATCCTTATAATATTGGCAATATTTGAAAAAAAATATTTTCATCTCATCACATTCAGACCACACAGAATGTCACTGACAAGTCTTACGCATAACATATCAGTCAAGGATAATCAGTTCAGTAAATCATATCTGTGTTTGTTTTTGATCCAAGTATAAAGTAATTAAACAATTGAACAAACCACTAACAAACTACTACTGCTGCCACAATATTTGGTCTGTAGGGGTCTATGAAAGAAGCTATTATTTTTTCCAAACAGTAATCAAATTAATTTCTAATACGTTATTATTATTATTATTATTATTATTATTATTATTATTATTATTATTATTACTACTACTACTACTACTTTTAGAATTTAATTTTAATAACAAAATTTTAATAATTAGATAATTTCCAATTTTATTTAATTTAATGAATAATAAGCTCTTTTAAGCTCTTTTCCATTGCCTGCAGCCATAGTGACAGCGACGAAAGTAAATAAATATCAAGGTAAATATCAAAGTTGGCATTGTCCATACCACAGAAAGGCTCGTCATAGTTGACATGATGTAATAAACAAGCACGACAGAGGCCCGAGTTTATCCATCAGATCTGACTGAACTGACGGCTCTTATGTTTCTGTGTGTGTAGGGCATCTGGGTTACACACAGACCACAAATCTGATGAGACCAGCTCTGCTGTCAGACAGAGATCACGTACATGGCACGATGCTCATATCACCATCTCTGTGAGTAACCAAAACCCCACATTAACGCACACACACAGAGAAGAGCAGTGTATGTGAAGGCCAGACACACACTAGCTTTCCAAACTCTGTCTTAAAATACAGGTGTGAATCAAAAAAAAAAAAAAAAATGAAGTGTCCTAAAAATTTAGATATGGTTGTCCACATTGTTTATTATCAAACTGTTCTCCCTTTTCCACCTGTGTGTTTTCCAGAAAGCAGATAAAGTGACACACCCTGCTCAGTAAACAGAGAACCTCAACTTTCGGTTCCAACAACTGAGGTAAATTTAAGGGTAAGAAAACTGAAAAACATAGAAATGCATTTCAGGAAACAGAACATGAGGCAGGTCTATTGCTCTTATATTGACTTAACCAGAAAATTTGATATGTGAAAATAGATTTGTGCTTTATGTCAAAGATTGCAATTTCACATTCAGTCCCTCATTTTAATATGGTGTGGGATAAGTAGCATGAAAAATAAAACTTTTAATTAATTATGAATGGGTTATAACCAGCAAGCGAACAGTTATGTACAGAGAGGAGAGCACAGAGTGCTCTTTTAAAAAACTAATCTGTCTATACCGCACAATAAATCTCATATTTACATTGTGTTTATAATTTGTTGTTTATAATTTGAAACAATTCATAATCAAGAATCGAGCAGGTAATTGGGACTACCATCCTGTGGAAAGACTGGTGTTGTTATGATATTAAAATTGAAGTTTTGACATCACTACTAGGTGGTGATCTGCACTACGAATGTAAATTGCCATTAGGGCTGAAACGATTCCTCAAGCAACTCGAATACAAAAATTCATCGAGGCAAATTATGTGCTTCGAAGAATCGTTTAGTCCATTTACTAGGGATGCACTGTATGCACAAATATATGCCGCATCGCCCAGCAGTGTTCAGCTCTCACTCTCATCACTGCGCCGCGTGACGCTCCGTTCAATATTCCGCTCTATCAGTGTGCATTCTGCTCAGTTACCGCTCATGATCACCGGAAAAGCTAAATCCGCTCAAACAACACGCCGACAAGAAATTTCTTTGTAGTATACTTGTTCTTGTTTGCAGTAGCGCTACTGTGCTGTGGCATGCTGTAGTACACTATAGCTTTGCCAGGGTTTTTATATTTTTATATGTTTACTTGATATTTCTTTAGACAGAATCATCATTTCTATTAATTTCCCACTGATTTACGCCATCTGATGAGCATTCACTCATATTACGTGATCATATCTCTGTATGAATGAATGGCAGAGACGCGAGTTTCCCTTTAACACACACACACACACACACACACACACACACACACTGAAGCGCGCGTGACGCTCGCGGTGATTTCAGCGTCTGCGTCTCAATGAGGACATAAACACACGAACAACATCTCCAGAACTGCTCTGAGAGTCACTTCATCAGCGTTTCACCGTTTCATTTGAGTAAAACTAGCTTCATATCATATACACACAGAAATTTAAAGGTATTCACGGCAACCCGTCAAAATAAAAGTCCGGTTTAATTTGAAGACATTGCTGCAGAAATATATTACTATTGTTCAGAAGAATGTACATACTACTACTAAAATTATAAAGAAACTTTATTTTTTTAAGGAATGATCACACAACATTTCTTCCATGTTTTAATTTTAATAGTAAATCCCCTTTGTTTGCCAAAAAAATTAATTTTCAATAATTTAAAGATAAATGAAATTAATGTTGTATGCCTTCATTTGATAACCAGATACACAACACAGAATTTCTGAGGAAAAATAAAACATTTCATAAGGCTATTTTAAGAATAAAAATAAAAAACAATAAAACATTAGGTGAGGATAAAATAAAACATAACTTTATAATTGTCATTTTCTTTAATCATAACTATAATTATTATAACAACTAAAATATGTTGCGTGTAAAAAGTGTTTGTTTCAGCCAGTTGAAGGGTGGGTACATTGTGTGCACATGATCAGGATGGTACCACCTCTGCTGCATTTTGAGAAAGGAAAAACCCTGTTTGCAAGACTATACATTATTTGGATAATTAGTCAAAAACAACAACAACAGTTATGTCTGATTCTGTTGCATAGAACTGAATAAAAATAATAATACATTGATATTTAATATTAATATATGAAGAGTTTGGTTCCAAAAAGCTATCAATCCATTTTGATTAATTTGAGTAAAAATGTGTTTACCAAGAAAGTGGCAAGATAAAAACCACTATTTTCTGTTTCAAACTTTCACATAGCATCTTTAGGTTATAATAACATTAAAAATTCAAATCCAGATTTTGATTTTCACAGATTTATTATAAAATTGTATTTTTTTCCCCAAAATGCAATAAATACATTGAATTAATATGGAAGTTATTTTTCATATTGAAACTGTTGAAAATACACAACATAGTAAGTTGATCCACATATGACAGCCTCTGAACTTGGTCATAATCTTATATACAGGCACTGGACTAAAAATACATTCATCAGTAATCACTCCCAAAATGAATTCAACGGGTCATTTTGTTTGCTATAAATTAATTACAACAATAAAAGAAAATTTCATCATGAACAAGAACAACAATTTCACATTAGACCACAGAAATTCCAAAATGACATTTCCCTTACATTCAACTTCCAAAAGTGCATTCGACTTTAATGTTAGATTCATTTAGTTGACTACGTGCTATATGCTATATTAACAAAAACATAAATGGCATTAATAAAAACACTAACACTGACAAGCTACGTAATATCGCGTTCATAATCAAATGTGATTCATCTGCGATTATGAACGCCATATTGCGTAGCTTGTCAGTGATCTACGGCTCTGTGTATTAAATGCCGCTCCATCTGAAAGCACGTGATGGAGATTTACCGTTACTATTAAATCACAGAATCGGCTTTACTGACGAGATGCGCATGACAATCACATGCAATTTATCGTGCAGCCCTTGTTTGTTGATCACAAAGTACAAAGTAGATGAGGACAACTAGGATGCCGGGTGCATTCAAAGCGCCGCCATTACTGTCTAGAGTGCATGGAATGGAGCGCTGTGATTGGTTGAGCGGATTTATCGCGTTCTGCAGAGAAAGGAGACTGGCATTTATCGCGGTTTGGAAAAAAAGCGAGAAAACATGACCTAATTACTCGGCGGGTATTGCATTTTGCGTAAAATTAAAAATTGACTTTTCAATACTGACCAGATACAATACTGATTTTGGCGGAAACTCAATTTTTTTAAAAATGGCGTTTATCGCGTTTTGGAACCAAACTCTTCATATGTTCTGTCCAATTTTCTTTCAATAAAAGTGTGGTTATTTTATTGGCTTGTCTTTTTTAAATTCCGTGTCATTAAAAATTAAAAAGTCTTACAAAATTACTTTATATTATTTAATAAAATAAATAATTATTACAAAGCATTTTCGGTTTCGGTTTTCGCCGAAGCACATCCAGAATTCTCGGTTTCGGCCCAGAATTTTCATTTTGGTGCATCCCTACCATTTACTGTAACTACATACAGAGCACTGTGTCTGCAACCACATGCTCCTTTAAAGGATTACACACAGACACACACCTGTATGCAGAGGGACATTTAAGAGGGTTTATTCTCCAAATAACTTTAAATTCATGTTGCTGAAAAATGTGTTAATAAATGTTGTGTATGGACTCTTGTTTTTGTTCCATGTTAGCTTCCTGTCCACTAATTTTTGCCTCTTACAAAAGCCACAAAGCCTTCTAAGAAGACAGTAAAGGCTTATGTCATGCCTGAGCTGTAGTTAGGCTGAAACTTAAAAGTTAAGTTGCACAATGTTTAGGTTTTATTATTATTTTTTTTATCACTGTTATTTTGATTTATGTCTTAGTTTTAGGTTGTACTGTGTTTACCTTTTTTAAAGTAATTTGAAATTGATTTTTATATTTTTGTATATTTGTATTTGCATTTTGAATGTAATACGGCAATTAAATGCACTAAATGGGTTTAGTTTTCACAGTTATTAATATATGCCATTTCAGCAATAAAAATGTTCATTTATCTAAAAAGGAAACAAATTGTTCATTTTAAGAGATCTGTCTTATTTTCTCTTGTATATTTAGCATTGCTCTTTAATAAAGAAAAAGTTCTTCTTATCCGATAAACTCGATTAATCGATGGAATTTTCAGTAGAATACTCGATTACTAAAATATTCGATAGCTACAGTCCTAATTGGCATTAAATTAAAGTTTGTGTTTGTCTTGTGTGTTCAAAGTGAAAATAAACAGAACTGACTGAACTTGCTACTGGAATAGTGTTTGGAACCGATAACCACGAGTAAGAAATACAGATGTTCCGATAACCTTTTTCCCTTATATATATATATATATATATATATATATATATATATATATATATATATATATATATATATATATATATAGCCATAGCCTGGCGAGTAAAAAAAAATATAATATATAATGTTTAGAAGATGGCACATCTTTTTAAATATCTAAAAGTACACTCTTAACTTCAGTCAGTCAAGCATTATAAATATTTTATGATAATCAAGTATTATTTAATGATAGAACTTTAGCAATTAGAATTAAAACTTGGTAACCATGTATGAATGCATATTAGTCATTTTAACTGAACTTAGGACTGGTGGTGGTACTTTTTTTGTCATTCAGTGTTTCTGTAAAGAATGGGGAAAAATAATACTGATAAGATAATCATACTATGAATTCGACTAAGAACAATATAAAATGCACTAAGGATTAACAAGCTGCTGGATTCATGAATATTAATCACGTTGTCTGTATTGGCTCGAGCTGATTTTCTAAAATCAAAACAGGAACGATAATAGGTGAGCGCCAGCCAATGAGATTGTCGTTTGCACATTAGTTCCGCCTACTACCAGAGAACCCGGCAGTTCTTCAAAGCTGAATAAATCCAAAGGAACTCCGTTATTTTAACAGGAAAATACAACAAAGAATATCGTTTACATACCATGTAGAATTGATGGCTAAGACGCTACTCTCTCGCTCTCTCTCTGCGTGTGCGCTTCACACTAGAATTTACAGTACGTCAAATACAGGTGCACTGCGCGCATCCATGCAGATGATCTGAAAAATAGCACAGATTGCTTGACGGAGAGTGAAACTCTGAAGCGCTCAGTCATGCGAGTGATTTACTGGCAATGTGCTAGCATGTTTGTATTGCTTCTTCGCTGCTCTAAATAGTGGTTGCTTGTGGTAACACAGCACAACTTCCTGTGTTTGCATTCTGAGCAGCGAAGAACTGATTTCCGATTTGCAGCGTTAAGCAAAGCTAGCGGGCATAACTATAGGTCTTGTTTAAGAAAATGGTATCGGATCGGTACATGGGTTCAAGTACTCGCCGATACCGATGCCAGAATTTTTTGTGGTATCGGTGGAATTTCCGATACTAGTATCGGAATCGGAACAACCCTAGTAAGAAAGGTTTGGGTTCAAAACGAGAGTTTGGGGTTTATATGATGATATGTTAACCCTACTTTCTGCAATTTAATAACTCTATATTAAATAATTAATAATTATTTATTAATTTTTAAATAATTATTTAATAATATCTATATTAAATAATTCTAATATCTATATTAAATAATTCAGCTGTTCAGTCCAGTCTCTTCACTCATGAAACTCAAGAAACATTTATTATTATCACTGTTGAAACATATTTTTTGCTTCATATTTTTGTGGAAACCGTGGTATATTTTGGGATTATCTGATGAACAGAGAGTGCAAAAGAACAACATTTATTTGAAAGAGATGTTTTTGTAATCATATAAATGCATTTGCTGTCCCTTTTGATCAATTTAATGAGTCCATGTGGAATAAAAGTATTTTTATGAAATTAAAAGTATTTTGCTGTGGGAATTGGGAGATTTAGCTGGTCTTGCCATCAAGCTTAACTTCTCTGCTTTATTGTAAGGATGAAAAGTGCAGATGAAAGAATATCTCTGCACTTCACAGATCACCACTAACAGTATTGGAGTCTCTACTGGAGACAGTCCAGAATGCTTGACCACTGTGTGTCCACCATCATCAATGACCACTGTGAAGTATACGGTACCACAGATAAGCCATTTATGAGAGCAGAGCAGAAACGCAAACAAAGGCACCACCATTTGCATATCTAAATGAAAGTAAGCACGTGTTTATGGCTCTGTCAGGGTTCAGTGTTATCTGTGAAGGGCAAGTCTGCATACGTTCACTTGACAAAGCCCTCGGACAGACACCAAGACTCCTCAGGACGTCAAATAATAGAAAGTTGACTCTGATATCTAATGTAATCAAGGATTTGCATACTGTAAAAAATAAGTGTAAATTTTAACTGAAAAATTTTGTAAAAACGCTACTGAAAAAAACTGTTAATATGTTAACAGTGAGTTCCTGTACTATATACAGGGAAAAACTGTAAAAGATCTAACCAGACATTTCATGTAATTTTACAGTAAAATGCTGTTAATTATACAGTTTTTAGAAGTAAAAATAACAAATCAATGTATAATTTACAGTCAAAAACTGTAAACTGATATTCCCAGAATTCCCTGCGTGACACTCCACATTTGAAAGTATTTTGTTTAAATAATCATGGTTTTTTTAATAGTTTTTGTTATCAATTATGTACATTTGGGCTTAATGTTACATCTTCTGTTTAATGAAAGTTTATTGCATTATTTAAGTATCATGTGTGTTACCATGATGGTGTTTTGTGTTTGCATGAATGACTCTGTGCACCTTCTATATATTAGTATATACTTCTGCTTGTGGTGAAGCTACCTGTGATGAGCTTTGATTCTTCGTGTGGCTTTCTCTTTTACCACCTGCATTATTATGGTGGTTGTCAGTATGTTAAAGGTACAAAACAGATTTTAATAGCAGTGTGTTGTTGAATTTAATGGTTTACATTCAAATTTCCCTGTTTGTAAATTACAGTTTTATACTGTAAATTTTACAGTTTTGCTCTGTAAATGGGTTTACAGTTTTTCTGTATTTTTTACAAAATTATTCTGGCAACCAAAGCTGCCAGAATTATTTTGTAAAAACTACGGAATTATTTTTACAGTGCAGTTCCTGTTCTACAAATCAATTTGAATCTAATATGCTTTTTCTGCTCAACTCGAGCAGGAAACATGAGATATGTACAGTTTCATTAAAACCATGCAATATGTAAACGTTTGATCGCAGGACATTCCTGCTTAAAGAATCAAAACTCTGCAGTTAATAAGTGATGTATTGGAACGGCCGGCCTAATGTGTTTGTATGAGAGAAAGAGTACAGTGAATTTTATCTCATTTAAAACATCCACAAGCCTATCCAGTCTCTGCCAGTTCCTCAATGCCGACAGGAAAGACATTCATGAAGAGTCAGAGAGAAGGAAACAGGAAGAGGAAGCGTTTGGGATAGAAAGCACACAGCCTGAAGCAATCTCAGGATGATAATGGAGACGGTGTACTCTAGCACATTTATTCATGTACACTTCCCTGGAAGAGAGACACAGTCTGCTGCTGTGAGAAAGACATGAGTCTATCACATACACTAGTGTACGGGTTTCTTCCTAACAAAGTCGACCATGTATGCATGTATCAGTAATGGCCTGACGATATATGAACTCCGCTTCGTGAATTATTTCCAACACGACTTTAGACTCTGAATTTAGGCTGATCTATACAGTAACACTGCTGTGCTCTGCTGTTGGTGAGGTGTGATGGAAATGTTCTTGCACACTCTCTGTGTCAGCAGATCAGGGTCTATATCACAGTAGGGCTATGTGATATATTTATCACATAGCCCCACATAGTATATACTTTTCAGATTATTGGACAGTATTTAGCCGAGTGTGTTTTTGTGCTGGTATCTTGGCTGGTTTAGGCCTGTCGTGGACAGCTGACTCCCAAAGATCTTCAAATTCATCGTATTCTGTGCAGTGGTCAATTCCCCACAGTGATTTTTTTTTATTTTAATTAAGGGCCGATACATGCCCCCTTTAATTGATTTCCAGGGCAATTTTTACCTTTATAAGTGCAATTATGCATGCACCAGCTTTTCTATCAAATTCTTACATTTAATGAATAAATTCAGTTAGAATAATAAGACAGATCTGATCCGTTACCAATCAGATACAAATAGTATTAACAAAAGATGCATTTACACCAACTGTTACTGTAAATGTGACGTTACCTGACATTGTTTACAAGCGAGCGATTACACGAGACAGGATACGGATTTCGGGAAGTTGTACTCTTTCTTTTAACATTCCTTCGGATGTTCATTCAAGTTTATTTCATGCTGAAACTGTTATTAAAGCAGAGGAGATGATCAGCTCACGCACACTTCGTGCTGCCGCTTCTCTTGCACTGAGGCGCTACAGCGATCTGTCACTCCACATTAACCCCCTGGGGTCTGAGGGTGTTTTGGGGGCCTGGAGAAGTTTTTACATGCCCTGACATTTGTGCTTTTTTCAGTTGCTTATAAAAATATAAATGGCTAAAGTCTAATAACACTGTAAACAGCACAAACTGGGCTACAATAATATATTAGCAGCATTTCTGTACATGATTGTGTTTTTGAGAAAGCAACGTTTATGCGTGGTTAGTGAAAAACTAAAATTTTGAAGTCACTAAAATAAGGCCATAAAACACATACAGAACATTTGTTCACAAGACTTTTGAGAACTGGATCTTGTAGCCTAGAGTTTTGCTTCAAAATTATATGAAAATCATCTTGCTTACGTGCTCACAGAAAACAATATATTGATTTAAATTTTCTAAGACACTTTTTGAGTAGAAACGGTCTATGCGAGAGGGCGTCAATCTTCACATTCACACCTGAGAAGACAAAGGCCCGCATAATGAGCTGCATAATGAGCTTCATAATGAGCCATTCAGTCAGGTATGTGACTGAGAGGGAAGAGTTACAAGAAAGAATGAGGACAAAATAAATGTATATATTTTTTGTTTGTAGTTTATTAAGAATATATTTAGCTATCACACAAAATAACTTGAGATTCACTTGCGAGTGCAGTTAAACAGTTTGTTAGGAACAATCAAAGCTGACTTTTTAGCATCATTACTCCAGTCACATGATCCTTCAGAAATCATTCTAATATTCTGATTTGCTGCTCAAAAAAAAACATTATTATTATTATTATTATTATTATTATTATTGTTGTTGTTATTACAATCATTATCTTAACACTGAGAATTAAACAGTAACACACATTGCCAAACATTCATTCATAGTGTTAACACTCACACTAACGTTACTTTTATATATTGTGGTTTTAGATGTTATAAAATATTAAACAAACATCCTGGCGTTGTGAGACATTTAGACAATGTAATGACACATTTCAAAATGTTTCACTTGATTTCATTCATGTAATCAGGAATTATAGTTTGGGAAAAGTCTAACTAGTAAAATGCGTACATGTTATGTCACAATAACACAATAACAACAGATGCAAGTAATCTTAGGCTACTCAGAGTGATATTCTTCACTGGATCCAGTTGCGCGATGTTGTGAGGTGACTTTCAACGCTTATCCGCACATTCAAATGCTCATTAAGAAGAATGCTGAACAGCGCTTGTCCGTTCAGCTGAGTCTGTAATTTCAAACTCGGCTCAGAATGCTTTTATGACGCAAGATTAATGTAAACACAGCCCACTGTGAACACCCTTGTAATTCGCTTCAACCATTTCGAATTTTATGAATGATTATTTTAGGTTCAAGTGTGTGTAAGGATTTCGAAACAAGCAGAGTACGGCTGTTTCTAAAGCATGCAGTGCCATCTGCTGTTCAAAACTAAGCTCAGATTCGATTCCAGAGGAATCGCGATGCATTCGGAAAATCTAAGAATCGATCCAGGAATTGATTCTGCATCGATTTATCGTCCGAGCCCTACTACTTTTGATATACTCATACAAAATTTTGCCAAATAATATGACATTCTTTGTTGTGCACTAAGTTCATAAAAATGGAATGGATTTTGTGATTCTGTCTGTTTTCCACATCACGAAAATCATAGGGCCCTCCATACTATTACACTGCAATTAACTGATTTTGAACTACCGCTATGAGATTTTTCTTTAAAAAATTTTAAACTCTAATATGAAATAATAATAATAATAATAATAATAATAATAATAATAATAATAAAATCTAAATGAATCACTTAATCATTCAATTGAGCACTTTATGAAAATACGTAGTTAAGAAAACAGACAAAAACAGTCAGAGCCATATTCAGTATTCTCAAAAATATAAACGCTCTGGTTGATCCCTATTCCTTCAGGAACATACGTAGAAAATAAATAATTAATCACTGCTAAATTGCACTCAATGACCCAGTTTCCTCACTCCTGATACTTTAAAAAGCTGACACAGACTCTGTTCAGGAATCATGCCTTAAACACACATACAAACTCATAAATGAGACACAACTGACACATTAAAGTTCTTTGGTTTTATCAGATGATGGAATCTTCCTTTAAATTAATAATGAGTATCTCACATGGCTCTGGGGCAACAGCAGCTGAGATTTAATACGACTGAATCATATCACAGCCATTCACACATACGGTTGAAACTCCCTAATGTCTGGAAATAGAAAAATGCTGTTAAGTTTATATCAGTATGTGTGAAAGAGTCACATGAGTCTAATGTTCTTCCAGTCTTGTACAATTTTCTTACATTGTGTTGACATCAATACTGCAAGTTATCACCAACTACTACATGATACAACACACATAATTTAAGATATAATAAGAGAACTGAAGCTACACAACACAAACAAATAAAAATATTACATATTTAAACCTAAAGAAGAATATTGTTAGAAAAAGAATTGCAGAAAAATATACCACAGCCCTAGTTTAAAAAAAAGGTTACATGGATTCTCAGTTCAACACATCATGATCCCATGTGGTGACAATGAAAAATGAAAAAGTCCAAGGGATCTGAATGCTTTTAAGTGGCACCAATAAAAATTCCTCCTAAGTAACTCCACATGAATTTTAGTTTTGGTGATGCCACTCACTTTCGTATTAAAAACTTCAAATGCCATTAAAGTATGTCATATAAATACCCAATACCCTTCACTGTACAATGGAAGCGCCACTGAACTCTATTTGACCTGTGGTTTTTCAGAAAGATATTAACAGTCCCACTCCTACTGTTGCGGCTGACTCACGTACAGTACGAGTCCTGCGTCTGCTGTTAATCGTACTAGTCAGAGGCGGGTCATCTGTTCCATCAGCCAAAGGTTATGTTGATTATCTTCAGGGAGCTCAAGCAGGTCTTGTCAGAGTAAAATGTGTTTGTTAAATGCCCTACTGAAACCAGAGCCTCTCTGAAGGCTGTACTCATGTTTAATTCAGGCTCTGCCAGTCCAGCAACAAATACATCTGATACCTGTGACTAAAATCACACAACCCATCCATCCCGACTGAAATCAGCAAGCCATTAATACACCTGCAATCCTTCAGATGACAAAAGACCATTCACCAGATTGAAAAACCTACATTTCTGATTGCACACTGGTGAATATTACAAAAACTGTCAGGAACATCTTTGGGTGATATTTCACAAAATACAATTAAGGAAAGAGACAATATATTTTGTACCATTGGAATGTAAAAATAAAAAAAAATAAAAAATCATTTTGGTGAGAAACTTGTATAATTGTCATAATTAAAATAATGTCAATGCAAAAACTTTAATGTTTTTAAAACATGCTTGGTTTTCTTCATTTTATTTTTTCCCCAAATTCTGTTTTTCCCAATTTAATTTTTCAGGATTTTATTTCAATGGTCAATTTTATCTATCAAAAAGCATGTCTAATTTATTTAAATAATTAGACTTATACAATTTATTAAATGTTTAACCAAAAAAAAATAAAAAGTTTTAGGGACTTATGAAATTCTTTTAATTTCTCCTAAATTTATTTAATTTTAGGAATTAACCTTTTTTTCTTTTAATATTTCTGGATTCTATTTTAATGATTTAATTATATTTTAAAAATCAAAAAGTATTTTTCATCAACTGAATTCACATTTTCAAGTTTTAACAATTTAATGAAAGTTTTACAATAATTGGGCCAAAAAAAAAAAAAAAAAAAAAAAATTTCTGACATTTATGGATTTATGATTTAATACACAATTATTACCAAAAACATTACATTTTAAAAGATTAAATTGTTAATCAAATTAAAATTTAACAGTTCCTTTTAGTTTAGGCAAACAAAGCGCTACATGACAGAGGTTTACTGTTAAAATTAAATCATGGAAGAAAAAATCTGATATATCTTAAAAAAATCAAGTTTGAATTTTATTAATAGTAATAGTAGTAAGATTGTCCTACGACTTCAACAGCAACAGCTTCACAAATTCATGTTTGATGTAAGCACTAAGCGTTTGTAAAAGCCTCATTCGGTTCCTCAAAGAGCTTAGGTTATTTAAAGTGTACAAATCAAACTCAACCAAAACAGATAAAAAATGCTCTGGGGTGCAAGAAGAAAGACAATATTGAAAGAACAGGTAACAGGAGCCTGTGTGACTCATAGTGTGCTGGTTCAAACTAGAGAGAGGATTTCATCACACCCCGTCCAACCAGTCCGTCCACTCAAGGAGGCCCAGCGAGGCCTGCGGTATTTAACATTCTCCTTCTGGGTGACTGCACTGCACCTGAGTGACACCTGAAGCCACCAATCCGGCCATCTCTCTCCCTCTAGGCCCACAACTTCAATTGAACAAACTGAAAGAACTCATTGTCTGTCGTCCAAAACAATGGAGACTGTATTGCATGAGAAGCCACGGAGAGATCGCCGTTCCACGGACAAATGCATCCAAGCGGAGCAAAAGAAGTCCAAATAATGGAAAATTACCCAGCAGCACAGACCGCAGAGGTTTGATTGCTTTGAAGCAGTGCGCTCAGTTTGCAGCTCTGATCAGTCTCAGTGGCGTCTCCGGGGCTGTCAGGACTCCAGAAGAGCTGCAGTCCGACACCGATCGCTTACCGAGGACAGGTGATTGCTGCTGAAGCATAGCGAGGGCTTGTGTCCAGTCGACTGAAGAATGCAGCGAGCTCACAAGGCCTCTATCAGGTCCCATGTACCCTTTTCTACTGGCAGAGTGCCCAATCTGGCCCCATTTCCACCAAATGGGCGGGGAATAATTTCCTCACAGAAATCCTTTTCTTTAATTAAAATAAAACAAAGAAAGATGGAAAAAAAACTTAACTGAGAAAATATTGGCTTGGCAACTGGCTGAAATAAAATAAGTAACTAAAAACTACTAAACCTGAAATAAAAAATAAAGCTAAATAGAAATATTTAAATTAAAATGCACATACCAATATTACTTAAAAAAAAAAATGAAAATATGAAAAATAAGTTATTTAAAAATTACTATAATAAATAATACTAAAACAATGTAAAACAAAATTAGATCACTCCCAGTGTAATCAATGGAGCGGTTTACACTGCAGCAGCCTAATGTCACATGCATTCAGTTAGTCGATGCCCTGTTTCTATTATTGACTGAATTTACTCCAGCCACATCTAAAAAAAAAAATTCAAATATCACACATGTGAACTGGATGCTATGATTTTTTTTCATTATGTTAAAAATTTGGGGTCAGTATGATTTTATTTGAGAGAGAAAAAAAATACATTCCATTAAATTAGCTAATCACAAGGGATGGTAAATTACATTTCTATTGTTACAAGAGATTTCTGGGTGGGGTTGCAAGATATAATGTTAATTTTTTTTTTTTTTATAGGTTAGTACTCAGGGTCTGTACTCAGTTTGTGATATTCCTGTTATACAGTATTTTAGAGTAAACAGTAGGAAGGCAAGAATACAGTTAACCCATGGTTCAATAAATACCTCGGTTTTTTAACCAGAGTTTACAGTTTAGTTATTTTTTGCTATTTTTAAATGCTATTAAAAAAAAAAAAAAAAAAAAAAAAAAAAAACTCCAGTACACTTCTGTATACTGTATAAAAACACAGATCATCATAAGTCCAATTCAAATTTATTTTGAGAGACATATTATTTTTATGGATTGGTCATTATTTAGTGCTATAAACAAATGTAATGTCTGTTTCATTCATACTGGATGCCTGAGGGCACCCTCGCACAGAAAATCCACATATGCATAACAGAAGTAACAGAGCTCATGACGCTCCAGGAAATCCCTAATATGGACAAAAGCATCCAGTTATAGCTGCAACTGAATCGGTGCGTTCCAAACGGGATATATCGAAGGGCACTTCAGAGTGAAAACAATCATGGCTGCCATATTGAAGGGTCATTCCAAACTGAAGTGCTCAAAACTGGCCACTTCAAAGGACCCTTCAGAATGAAGGATTTTGAAGGGTACAACTGATCCATGATCTTTGCGCTGATTCTTTCCATGATGACGGCGCCTCCGTGTGGGGCACTTCAAGAAACAGATGTTTGGTCCCCTACACCCTTCAACCCTTCAAAGCTCTCACTCCAGAGGGTAAACCCTTTGAAGGGATTAGGGAATAGGGATAAACCCTTCCGAATGGAACGCAGGGAATAAATGAAGATAGAAACGCTTTGAATGACGAATGAATGATGCATTTATATAGCGCTTTGTGTATTGTCGTACACCCAAAGCACTTTACAATCATGTGGGGGGGTCTCTCCTCAACCACCACCAGTGTGCAGCATCCACCTGGATGGTGCGACGGCAGCCACAGGACAACGGCGCCAGTGCGCTCACCACACACCAGCTACATGTGGAGAGGAGAGAGAGCGAGATAGAGCCAATTCAGTGGATGGGGATTATTAGGAAGCCATGATTGACAAAGGCCAGTGGAGGGAATCTGGCCAGGACACCGGGGTTACACCCCTACTCTTTACGAGAAATGCCATGGGATTTTTAATGACCACAGAGAGTCAGGACCTCGGTTTAATGTCTCATCAGAAAGACGGTGCTTTTTGACAGTATAGTGTCCCCGTCACTATACTGGGGCATTAGAACCCACACAGACTGCAGGGTGAGCACCCCCTGCTGGCCTCACTAACACCTCTTCCAACAGCAACCTAGTTTTCCAGGAGGTCTCCCATCCAGGTACTGACCAGGCTCAACATTCAAAGAGAACATTTAAAGATTCATGAAATGAGAAATCAAATTTGCCTCGATCTGTTGGCATATAAGAGGTCTTTGTACCATTAAAACATCCTGCAAGTTTCATTGCATACGTCCTCCTCATTATAAACAAAGCATTTAATCAAGCTCCAAAAACATCTCATTTTGGATCTAGTGGTACAAGGTGATGTCACCTATCCTAGCCAGTTGTTTGCATAAACACCGCCTTCATAAACACATCGACATAGGCCCCACCCACCGGCATTCAGCTGCCTCTTGATCACACTGAATGAGAGTGTCGCGTCGCGGCAAAAACAAATAGAAATTACAATCACTGCCGCTATCTTGTCTACACTGGATGCAGTCAAAGACTATATTACAGATGTGCGTTTGCCAGCGAACTTTGAGGTCAAAATGTGTAGCTGCTAGGGATGTGCGATATGCCGGTACTGGAAAAATACCGGTATGTATTATATTTCAAACGGTACGATATAATTTTGCTCAATTCGGTATTTCATACGCTGCTGTTGCGAAGTGCACCTGTGGTGGCAGTGCTTCCCGAATTGCTGCGCAACCGGTAAATGTGACAACAGAACAACGCGATGGATCAAACAAATGAAACTATCAACGCACCTGAAATTAATAAATAAAGAGAACAGTAGAAGTGAAATATGGCATTACTTTGCATACAAAACATGACAAAGGTGAACGAACTGACCTTACTGCATGTATGCAAGCTTTGCTATAATAAATCATGTGTTGCCACATAGGCAACACGTCAAACATTTTTAAGCATTTGTCGCTTGCTCATCCTGATCTTTTCAGAGAATTAAGAGATCGACAGGTGAGTGCATCATTCATAAATTCAGATTGAATTTGAACTTTTATTTACAACTGATCAATGCACATACATAAGATGTGATACAGTAAAAATGAAAGCTCAAATGTGCATATGTGACACGGTAGAACCAGTGAAGTTTTGGTCACGTATATGCACTTGCATTTCATACAGTCGAATATTAATTAAATTTGAATTAAGCGAGAGTTTTGCTATATTAATTTTAGTATCAATAATATGAAGGGAATTTCTGCCGCGGTGCCGACCGCTAATATGAAGCAGCCGAGAGAGCGAGAGAGTGAGAAATAATAACGTGATTTTGAATATTACTTTGACTGTTAGAATAACACTTTACAATAAAGCAACATTTGTTGCATTAATTGCGTTACTTCAGTTGTATTTTTTTCTTCAAACTCAGTCAAAATGTAACCTATGTTCCCGGTAGGTTATTTTTTTATTTTTTTTTTTTACATTTTGAGACATTTTGTTTCCACTATTTGTTTGCACTGAAAAGATAAGAAGATTTGAATATATTTTCATTGTATTACTTCAGTTATATATTTTTTTTTTTCTCCAACATCAAAATGTAACCTATGTTCCATGTAGGTTTTTTGTTACAGTTTGATACAAAGGTATTAAGATATGAATCTGTTTTTATTATTATTATTATTATTATTATTTTAAAAAAAAAAAAAAAAAAAAAAAGGCTTTGAGGCTGGTTATTTGTCACCTATGGTATCGATTTAGTATCGATACCGAGGTATTACATTCTGGTATCGTACCGAAGCCAGAATTATGGTATCGAGCCATCCCTAGTAGCCGCTATGCATAATGCGTACAGGTTGGCAGGTCTGATAGAATGATTTCTGAAGGATTATGTGGCATTGAAGACTGGAGTAATGATGCTGAAATTCAGCTTTGATCACATAAAATAAATTACATTTGAAAATACATTCAAATAGAGCACACTTATTTTAAATAGAGATGCACCGATTGACGTCACAATGACATCACAGCCACGCACACACTCACAGTCGCGTGTAAACATGTCGTTTCGTGTGAGAATGATTCTAATTTTAATTGCATTCGGTGTATACGGCGACTGATAATGCATTTATGTCGTGCCAGATGAGGCTTGCACAGCCTGAGTGAGCGTGTGAGAGAGACAGCACACACAAAGTAACTCACAGAAATTTATAGATGCATACAAAAAAAAAGGAAGATATTTACAATATATGATTTAGGTAAGCAACATTATACGGCCATGATGTTTCCCCGAATATCAATATCAACACAATTGCAGTGTGACACCAATTTTATACAATAGTATTTCAATAAACAAGAAGTTAAAATTAAGTGACTTAGATTTTAGACAAAATATTGACTGTTTTTGCTTAATTTTGCAGACGAAAATAGTTCCGATCAAAGCCACAGCAGAACTGTTGTGTGTCTCCGAGCAACACACAGCGGTGTTTTGTTACTGAATGAATCCACGTTTTTGAATGAATTGAGTGAGTCAATGATTCAGTGGCCCATTCATAAAGACAGTCACTTGCCTCGTTTCTGAATGAATCAGCCGTTTGAATGAATCGGTTGAATGAATGAATAAATGACTCACTCATTAAAACAGACCCTTGCCGCCACCTACTGGTGGTTTAGTCATATTTAAAAGTATCATTGCATTTTTTCAACATTTATTTGTATATTTAAAAAAAATATGTAAAACAATCTTATAAAATTATTTATGCATTTGAAATTTCGCAGTGTAAATGCATCTAATGCCACTTCAGATGCAGCTTCTGCTTCCTCTGCAGTGGAAAGATAGTTTATTAATACTAATTTCATTTGAATGGTAACAACTCTACAGTTTCTTATTATGCTAACTGAATTAATTGAAACAAAGTAAGAATTTGATGTGAAAGAGGACACATTTAATAAGGTTAGGGGGAAAATGACCATTTATAAACATAGTGGGAAATGACATCTGTTTTGTTACATAGAGCAACTCATTTTAAGTTAACTATTTCTTCCTCTTTCCAGTCATAGAGCACTTTATTTTGAGAGTTGTTTAAGTGAGTGAAAATCTGGAACTTAGTCCAGATTGGGGAATTGTAATGTTTAATAATTTATTTTATTATGTAAATAATTTTAGCATTGAAATTTGCATAAATTTTTGTTTGTATATGCTGTCAATTACAGTTCTTAGAAAGAAAATCCGAATCGGCAAAAATCGGTATCGGCAGGTCACACTTCCAAGAAATCTGAATCGGCCAAGAAAATTGCAATCGGTGCATCTCTAATTTTAAACCGTAATAATATTTCAAAATATTACAGATTTTACTGTATCCAATCAAATAAGTCCAGCCTTGGTGAGCAAAAGAGCTTCTATTGTATTTAAACTACCACTTGAGATCAGCCAGGTAGAGTCTTTGAGATTGGCTGTTCTCAAAACTAGTTTGTGGTCAATTTATAAAGTAACATAGTTAGTTCGAAGTTAGTTTAAACACTGGCTGTTCCTGGGAAAGCTCTACACCATCACCATTTCAGTGGAAAGGGTGTGAGAGAAGCGATGTGACTCATCTCAAAGGCCTGAATCTCTGATAAAAGCCTGAACGGCTGAAGACAGTCCACTGATGCGAGGCAGAGGAAACACACTCCTCTCCAGACTGCCGTCCCCTCCTCCTCCTCAGGAAAGGAATGCACATTCTTCCCACGTTACTCTCGTCTTATCTGAGGGAGTGAGGGAGGGAGGGAGCTCTTGGAAAGCACAATATGTGCTTGTGTGCGTGTGTGTTCACATTTGAATCATCAGTGTTGAAACAAACATCTGCATCAGCGATCTTCAGCCAACAACACAGAGCTGCATTTTTACAATGTAGCCTAGAATAAAAAATAAATAAATAAATTTAAAAAAAAATGCATGTTTTGCAACAAATCTGACAAAATTGCTAGTGACTACAGGCAGGAAAAGTCACATCCAAATGAAGCTCAAACGACATACAACAAAACCTGTAAATAAAAATGTTCTGCCCATAAACAAACCACAGGAAACATCCTGACTTCCCCTCAGTTGCAAAAAGCAACGCTCTGCAGTAACGTCAACAGCAACGCTAGCTAGCCTCGTGTTACACAACCTGTCCTGCTGAAATTCCAAGCGAACCGTGATGCAGCAAACAGAACAGATTTCATGACAGCAAGGAGCCTTCGGTAAGCTCTCTGGCCTCCGTCACGATCAAGCCTGCTTCTGACACGGAGCCAAAATGTGAGCGCAGCGGCTGAGGAGGAGCTCCTGGCTTCCCCGCCGCTGTTACCAGGAAACCAGTGTCAAAACCTTGCCACAGGACATTACGTGTAGAGGTTATTGAGAAGATATTACAGTGTGCCACAGGTTGCTGTCCTTGAGCGTGAGGCTGACGATAACCACGCCGAGAACAAAGCACTGCGCTCAGTCGGTGCCGCTCATCTACGGGTCCTGTGTTCTTATAACTGCAGAGGCTGCGCTAACACTGCTGACTACACTCTTATCCTGATAATTAGCTTTACTATCAAGAAGCTTCCAGCACTGAATCATCCCTTTCACATTTGACACTTTCACAAAGGCCTTTTATATGAGAACTCCACACGTAAAGACATAGTTTACCCAAAAATGAAACTTCCTTTCGTTGTGGAACACATTTTTTATATTCATAATAAAAGCATTACTTGGCTCTTAAGACATTTTCTAGATATTTTTTTAATTTTGGATGTGTGTCATTTTGCTATGTCCCATGCACTGCTCATTAAATTTGAATGAGAGTAGAATAAAGTCAAATCATAGAATTTAAAAATGTTGTTCTCCTATTAGATGTGGATCTCCTATCTTATGTTAAATACTGTTCTTATGTAAATCTTATGTTAAACAACTGTCTGTTGTGCTGCTGAGAGGTTTGCGATTGTAGCTCCGCTTTTTTATTGAATCTTTACCTTACTTTCACTCTCTGTTGTTTAAAGTGATAATATATAACTTAATTCCCACCATATTTCTGGTATTATCTATCAAACTAATCTAACTAATTTGATCGTTCGCTTTTAAAACCGCGAGTGCAGCGCGTTAGCCGGTTAGCTTGTTACTCGCGGTTCCATTCACGTTTCTATTCGCGCCTATTATTGTTTTATTTTTTTCTCGCTCCGTTTTCATTTCTCTCTCGCGCCGTTTTTCACAAGTTCATCAAACAACAGTGGTAAATTAAGTTGGTATCATTCATCAATCACGGTGAGTAATGGCTTCTCCTTCTCTTGTTGTTTGCACTTCATGTCACATGTACAGTTTATCTCTCTCTGTCGGCGACGAGGGATTCACATGTGATAAATGCAGGGAAATAGTTAGGCTGACAGATTTTAGAACTAGAGACACGCATCCAAACTTTAGTTGAGGATAGTAAGAATGTGAGAGCTGTAGATACTGCTTTGGATGCGACTAGCTCAGGGACTCCTGTACATTGTTCAGTTCCGGTTGTGCCCGTGCAGCAGGGCAACTGGGTGACTGTGAGGCAGCATAGTCGCGGGTCAAAACACCGCTCTTCCGTTCCGATCAAAACATCAAACAGGTTCTCCCCACTCGGTGACGCACCCACTGAGAAACCTGATGAAAGTGCTCTAGTAATTGGCGATTCTATTGTACGGAAAGTGAAAATAGAGACACCAGCCACCATAGTCCAATGTTTACCGGGAGCCAGAGCGCCTGACATCTTGGCAAATTTAAAAGTGCTGGCTAATGCTAAACGTAAATTCAGTAAGATTGTTATTCACGTCGGCGCTAATGATGTTCGACTTCGCCAGTCGGAGATCACTAAAAATAATGTTAAAGAGGTGTGTGAACTTGCAAGTATGATGTCAGACACTGTAATATGCTCTGGCCCCCTCCCTGCTTACCGTGGCGATGAGATTCATAGCAGACTGTCGTCACTCAATGGCTGGATGTCTAAGTGGTGCCCGCAGAATAACGTAGGTTTCATAGACAATTGGAAGAGTTTTTGGGGCAGACCTGACCTGTTGAAAAGAGATGGTGTTCATCCCTCCTGGGGTAGGGGTGGGAAACGCAGGGTACCTCACGATATGATATAATCACGATATATGGCTCACGATAACGATAATATCATGATACAGCGATTCTGCGATAATCGATATATTTCTAGAAAATCCTATAATGATATATCGCGATATCTGTCTAAACAAAATGCCTGTGAAAAGGTTAAGTGCAAGTTTTCTTTCTTTATTCAAGTCCAAACTGTTAGAAAACAGCAAAAAAAGTTCTGTAAATCAATTTTAACATGTTGAGTAAATTAATAATTTTATTCTTGGGCTTATTAAAAGCTTACACTTTTCTTTTTCTCTGTGTGTAAACAAACACATTTAACTGCTTAACTTATATAGCCTCTCTCTCTCTCCATGTAATATATATATATATATATATATATATATATAAACCTGGTACATTTCAAAATTTACCTGGAGTGCTTTCTCAACTTTTCTACTCGTCTCATCATAAAAACGGAGCCCCGCACGGAAAAATAGCCGTTCACAATCACATCGCGTCTTTTGCGCGCTCAGGTTGGTTATTTCAAATGTAGACGCGCGGCAAGCACACACACTGCACACTTCTGCGCCGCATTACGGGTCTGACAGTGTTTTGTCTCGTCCTCCATGCCATAGGTGCAGATTTATGTTTCTGCTGGTCGGTGCCCACTGTTCACACTGCATAACGCGCACTTGTAATATCTGTGAGAGAGGGAGAGCATCCAGTTTTGTTCACATAAAACTGGACGCACCGGCGGCGCTCTCTCTCTCATATAGTGAGGGAAATCCACCTGCGATCCGAGCAGAGAGGTTCGGCTACTCATGAACTGAATATGCGCTCTGCAATAATAACGTGATCGGTGCCTATGGTCCACGCTGATAGCTGTTCCGGGTTAGTTTTCATCTCCATAAACGTATATATAGCGGTAGAGCTAATCCAGTGGCTGAAAATCTGTTTATCATTCGGTTCCTCGTGCTTCCCCATCTTCATAGAGAACGCGCTTCATAGTTGCTCAGAGCGCTCTTGGAAAGAATGTGGAAATGGCGCGGCCGCGATTTCCACGCATTTTTAGACGCTGGGAGCAGGAAAATGTATTTAGAGCACCTTATTGTATTAATTAAAATATCGATATTTGGCGCCAGATATCGATTATCGTATCGCATGGAGAAGGATCACGATATATCGCCATATCGATTTATTGTCCCACCCCTATCCTGGGGTGGTGCCGCTCTTCTCTCTAGAAATATGGCACATAGTCTTAGAGTTCGTACTTGACTAACTAGGGCCCAGGTCAGGGAGCAGACAGACTGGCTAAACCGACCGTCTGCTAGCCGCCTCACGTCACAGAAGGCAGTTAATTCTCAGCACATAGAGACTCCTTCACCTAGATATCACACTATAGAGACTGTGTCTGTTCCCCGTACTAGAAAATACAGAAAACGTCCAAACCAAAGTAATAGTAACAATTTAATTGATGTTCAACAAATAAAAAATGTTTACAATACAGAGAAACAACTGATAAAACTTGGCTTACTGAATATCAGGTCCCTTTCTACAAAAGCACTATTTGTAAATGATATGATCACTGACCATAAGCTAGATGTGCTTTGTTTGACAGAAACATGGCTAAAACCAGATGAATACATTACTTTAAATGAGTCTACCCCCCAAGATTACTGCTATAAAAATGAGCCACGTCCAAAAGGTAAAGGGGGAGGTGTTGCAACAATTTATAGCAATATTCTCTGTATTTCTCAGAGGGCAGGCTTTAAGTATAACTCGTTTGAAGTTATGGTGCTGCGTATAACATTATCTAGAGAAACATGTGTTAGTGATAAATCCCCTGTGATGTTTGTATTGGCTACTGTGTACAGGCCACCAGGGCACCACACAGACTTTATTAAAGAATTTTCTGATTTTCTATCTGAGTTAGTACTGGCTGCAGATAAAGTCTTAATTGTTGGTGATTTTAATATCCATGTCGATAATGAAAAAGATGCATTAGGATCAGCATTCATAGACATTCTGAACTCTATTGGGGTTAGACAACATGTTTCAGGACCTACTCATTGTCGAAATCATACTCTAGATTTAATACTGTCACATGGAATTGATGTTAGTGGTGTTGAAATTCTGCAGCAAAGCGATGATATCTCAGATCATTATCTAGTCTTGTGTAAACTCCATATAGCTAAAACTGTAAATTCTACTCCTTGTTACAAGTATGGTAGAATCATCACTTCTACCACAAAAGACTGCTTTGTAAGTAATCTTCCTGATTTATCTCAATTCCTCAGCATATCCAACAGCGCAGAAAAACTTGATGATGTAACAAACTATGGACTCTCTCTTTTCTAGCACTTTAGATACAGTTGCTCCTTTACGCTTAAGGAAGATCAAAGAAAACAGTTTGACTCCGTGGTATAATGAGCACACTCGCACCCTAAAGAGAGCAGCCCGGAAAATGGAGCGCAGCTGGAGGAAAACAAAACTAGAGGTATTTCGTATAGCTTGGCGGGAAAGTACCCTATCCTACAGAAAAGCATTAAAAACGGCTAGATCTGATTACTTTTCGTCTCTTCTAGAAGAAAACAAACATAACCCCCGGTATTTATTCAATACAGTCACTAATTTAACGAAAAATAAAGCATCAACAGGTGTTGGCATTTCTCAAGAGCACAGCTGTAATGACTTTATGAACTACTTTACTTCCAAGATCGATACTATCAGAGATAAAATTGTAACCATGCAGCCGTCAGCTACAGTATCGCATCAGATAGTGCAATATAGATCCCCTGAGGAACAATTCCACTCATTCTCTATTATAGGAGAGGAAGAATTGTATAAACTTGTTAAATCATCTAAACCAACAACATGTATGTTAGACCCTATTCCATCTAAACTACTAAAAGAGCTGCTTCCAGAAGTCATAGATCCTCTTTTGGCTATTATTAATTCATCATTGTCATTAGGATATGTCCCCAAAACCTTCAAATTGGCTGTTATTAAGCCTCTCATTAAAAAAACCACAACTTGACCCCAAAGATCTAGTTAATTACAGACCGATCTCAAATCTCCCTTTTCTGTCAAAGATACTAGAAAAGGTAGTATCCTCACAATTATATTCCTTCTTAGAGAAAAATGGTATCTGTGAGGAATTCCAGTCAGGATTTAGACCGTATCATAGTACTGAGACTGCTCTCATTAGAGTTACAAATGACCTGCTTCTATCATCTGATCATGGTTGTATCTCTTTATTAGTTCTACTGGATCTTAGCGCTGCGTTCGACACTATCGACCACAACATTCTTTTGAATAGACTAGAAAACTTAGTTGGCATTAGTGGAAGTGCCTTAGCATGGTTCAAATCGTACTTATCTGACCGCCATCAGTTCGTAGCAGTAAATTAAGAGGTATCATATCGATCACAAGTGCAGTATGGAGTACCTCAAGGCTCAGTACTAGGGCCGTTACTTCTCACGCTTTACATGTTACCCTTGGGAGATATTATCAGCAGACATGGTGTTAGCTTTCACTGTTATGCTGATGATACTCAGCTCTATATTTCTTCGCGGCCCGGTGAAACACACCAAATTGAGAAACTAATGGAATGCATAGTCAATATAAAAAAACTGGATGACGAGTAACTTCTTACTGCTAAATTCTGAAAAAAAAAACAGAGGTGTTAATTATCAGACCTAAAAACCCCACATGTAATAACCTAGAACACTATCTAACACTTCACGGCTGCTCTGTCAATTCTTCTTCATCAGTTAAGAACCTAGGTGTGCTGTTTAATAGCAATCTTTCATTTGAAAGCCATGTTTCTAGCATCTGTAAAACTGTGTTTTTCCATCTCAAAAATATATCTAAATTGCGACCTATGCTCTCAACGTCAAACGCAGAAATGCTAATTCATGCGTTTATGACCTCAAGGTTAGACTATTGTAATGCTTTATTGGGTGGTTGTTCTGCACGCTTGATCAATAAACTACAGTTGGTCCAAAATGCAGCAGCTAGAGTCCTTACTAGAACCAGGAAGTATGACCATATTAGCCCAGTTCTGTCAACACTGCACTGGCTCCCTATCAAACATCGTATAAATTTTAAAATCTTGTTAATTACTTATAAAGCCCTGAATGGCTTAGCTCCTCAGTACTTGAGCGAGCTCTTATCACATTATAGTCCTCCACGTCCGCTGCGTTCTCAAAACTCTAGCCGTTTGATAATACCTAGAATATCAAAATCGACTGCGGGCGGCAGATCCTTTTCCTATTTAGCACCCAAACTCTGGAACAATCTACCTAACGCTGTTCGGGAGGCAGACACACTCTGTCAGTTTAAATCTAGATTAAAGACACATTTCTTTAACTTAGCTTACACATAACACACTAATACGCTTCTATTATTCAAATCCATTAAAGGATTGTTAGGCTGCATTAATTATATCAACCGGAACCGGGAACACTCCCCATAACACATGATGTACTCGTTACATCGTAAGAAGAATGGCATCTACGCTAATATTTGTCTGTTTCTTTCTTATTCTGTTTCTCAGTCCGTGTCCGGATCAGATGGTGGATTGGCGCCGGGAGATGATGTCTGCGGCCCTGATTGTCGGCACAGGCTGGGACACCTGGATGAGCCCCGGGGACATATCCCCAGTGAAGACCTCGACTAAAAATACAATAAAACTAAAATAAAACAAAACAAAATAACTAAAAATATAATAAAATACCTAACTACATAATACTATTATTGTTAGAAATTGCAACAAATTTTAAATTAAAAATTAATTGAACTTGAAACGCTTATTTCGAACATGTAAATAAAAACAAAACAACAATACAATCAATTTCAACTTATACATGTCCAAAAAGGAGTAGGAAGAAGCATAACCTTATTTAATCCTACCCCTTCTCCACTCCACGTTAGTAATAATAATCAATAACAATAATCATCCAATCAACTTCATGATAACAATAATCATCAACTTAACTTCATAACTCTGTCATCTCATCCTTGTCTTAATATACTCTTTTGACTTTCCTACCTATATTTACATTAAATATACAAACAAAACCTAAATAAAAACTATAACTAAATCCATATGAACACCTAATCAGATCCGTTCATCCTCCTGATAAATTCTGAGAACCATTCGTTTATACTCCCTTTTAAACTGTATCACACTTGGGCATTGCTTGAGCACTAGACTTAGTCTGTTCCACAATTTCACTCCACATACAGAAATACAAAAGCTTCTTAATGTTGTACGAACATAAAGATGCTTAAAATTACACTCTCTCCTAAGATGATATCTCTCTTCTCCATTAAGGAACAAATTTTGAATATTGCCAGGGAGTAAATTATTTTTTGCTTTATACATTATTTGTGCTGTTTTAAAATAAACCAAATCAATGAATTTTAATATCTCTGATTTTAAAAATAATGAATTTGTATGATCTCTATAACCAATGAATTATCCGTATTACTCTTTTTTGCAACATAGATAATGATAATAGGCTGCATTTATATGTATTACCCCAAATCTCTGAGCAATAATTTAAATATGGCAATATTAATGCACTATAATGAATGTAGAGTGATTTGTGGTCCAGAACATGCTTTGCCTTACTCAGTACTGAGACACTTCTAGACAATTTATTATATACATGGTTTATATGAGATTTCCAACTTAATTTATCATCTATTATCACCCCAAAAAAATTATTTTCATTTACCCTTTCTATGTCCACACCATCTATCTGTATCTGAACTTGTGTACTATTTTTACTGTTTTCAAATAACATACATTTAGTTTTATTAACATTTAATGATAATTTATTTAAATCAAACCACCTTTTTAATTTACTCATTTCTAAAGTAATAGTCTCCAATAATTCCTTTAAATCCCCCCCATTGATGTGGAACTGTTTGATCTGAATCCGTATTGACTGTCAGAAATTAATTTATGTCCATCCAAAAATTTATCTAATCTATTATTAAATAATTTTTCTAGAATTTTAGAAAATTGTGGAAGTAAAGAAACGGGCCTATAATTTGAGAAGTTGTGTCTATCCCCAGTTTTATACAACGGAACCACTTTAGCTATTTTCATTTTATTTGGAAATTTACCAGTTTGAAATGATAGATTACAAATATATGTTACTGGTTTAGAGATCCCCTCAATGACTTTTTTTTACAATTTTCATATCAACGTCATTATAATCAGTAGATGTTTTATATTTACACTTATTTACAATATTTATTACTTCATTTTCTTCCACCTCTGTAAGGAACATTGAGTTGGGATTTCTTTCTATTAAATTTCCATTCCAATCTTCCAATGACACTTGATCTTGAATTTCTTCTGCCAATTTTGGTCCAACACTCACAAAAAAATTATTAAAGCTATTAACCACATCATCCATATTATCCTTAGTAGTGTTGCTATCAATATAATATTGAGGATAACTTTGTTGTCCTGTACCTTTTTTAATAATACTATTTAAAACACTGCATATTCCTTTAATATTATTTTTGTTATTACTTAATATTTTACTATAGTATTCCTTTCTACAAACTCGTAGTATACTAGTTAACTTATTTTTTATATTTTTTATATTTATTAAATGCCTCTTTAGTTCTTTGTTTTATAAATTTGTTTTTACAAATTGAATCAAAATTTCATAAATAAATAGATGTAAATGAAAACAGACAATATTTTTCTCTGAATACTTAATTAATGAGAATGAATAACTGGCTATTGTTATCCATGATATAATCTAAACAAAACTCATCTTAGCACTGCACAGAAGCTACATGAAGTGACATTTAGATGTGGCATTTATACATTTAGACTATTTATAATTGCATAAATATTGTTATGAGATTAATGTTTTAAATACTAAATTCTGAATATAGAAATATGTTGGAAAAGAATGTAATATGCCTACTTTTAGATGGGAAACTTAAAACGGCCAGCAGGTGTCATTCAAACGATTCTTTCAAAATGGCTGAATCCTTCAGGAGCGAATCAAATGACTCTTTTATGAATGGCTTGTGAATCAGTGATTCGCCCAAGCCAATGCGGATTGTCAGGAGCATTTTTGCTCGCATATTTTGAAATTTCCAAGTTAGCAGCATGTATATTAAAACATAACATTATAAATGAATAAAATAAATAAATAAATAAATAAATAAATATATATATATATATATATATATATATATATATATATATATATATATATATAATGATTGATAAGAACCAAGTGCAAAGCCGCTATGTTGATGAATGGAATTGCATTCGTGATCGCAATATGCTTCCAGAAACGAACTATTACACCTGTTCTAGTAATGGTCAAATGAATAAAACTGCGAGAATACTTTCTTGTAAGATATTATGACGACGAATAAGTGATGCTTGAACTGCTGTTTTTAAAACGACATCAGACGGTCTGAATCAGACCCTTTCTTCTGATAAACTGCAGAATGAACAACGATCGTGCAAGTACTTCTCACTGCAAACTGAACTGAAGCGTCGGGAAACACTCATACAGCAGAAAGACATTTGGCAATCAACTTGTAATGTTTCTGCTGGCATGCATGTTCAAATGAACGTTTTAAACAGTGTTTCTTCCGTGCATACAACATATCTTACAGTACTACCATAAGGATGATACTACCGTTTAAAAAATGCAATGGCACCACGGGTATTTTTAAGCTTTAGTATCGCGATACTACCGTAGTACCGGTGTATCGTGCAACCCTAATACATACATATATATATATATATATATATATATTACACACACACACACACAACAGAAATATATTAAATGAACTAAATTATAAATTAAAATTATAATAAACAAACAAATATATATTATAAAAATAGACCGAGAAACAATAAATTGCATTAAACTATACATTACAATTATAGCAAATGAATAAATCATATAAATGAAAAACTTCAAATAATGAATAAAACACAAATATAACAAATACATTAAATTACAAATTAAAATGCCCCATCGGGACAAGACCACGGGAATCAGATAAGCCGTTTGCACAATCTGACATGGCTGGGGTTGGAATTGAACTATGGGGTTTCGTCTGGCCAGAGGAGAAATGGCCCCCCAACTATGCCTGGTTTCTCCCAAGGTTTTTTTTCCTCTCCATTCTGTCACAGAGGGAGTTTTGGTTCCTTGCCGCTGTCGCCTCTGGCTTGCTCAGTTGGGGACACTTAATTTATAGCGATTATTGTCAATTTGATTTCACAGATACTATTTAAACTAAACTGAGCTAAACAATGACATCTCTGAATTCAATAATGAAATGGCATTAACTGAAAATTGAGTGTTTAATCTTATCATTATACATTACTGACACTCTATCCTCCAATTTGATACTGTTAAGTGCTTTGACACAATCTGTATTGTTAAAAGCGCTATATAAATAAAGGTGACTTGATTAGAATACAGCATTTTCAAAATATGCAAGTTTAAATATACCAAATTCTCTTCAACAACCAGACTAACCATTTCATGTTTTTATATCCACCTTTTTCTTCAACGCAGAAGTAAGCCTATGGACGAGACTTCCGGTTCATTAGCCGCTATAGGGAAATAACGAGGAGAATAATAACGTGCAGTAAACGGTAAAACTGTTTGCATTACAAACCATTGTGTTCATAAGTAAGATAATACATTAAAATAATATGGTAAGACAAACCAATTTTAAATATCAAGCAGCAAATCGAACTGTTTTGTACAGCTAAAAATAGCTGGACGTGGATGAGATATATATACTAGATGGACTGAGGTTCAGTCCACAGACTCACAAAATCCTGTGGGAAATACTGTGAAAGCATCTGCAGATGTGTAACATCAAGAGCTCAATGTAAAGCAGCAGGACTGCAGAAGTTTCAGCCGTCAGGTGCAGTTTTAATAACATGAATTGGTTGGTAATGACGTCAGCAGTGACGAGCTTCACTGGAATGTCACAATGTCCATTTCTTCAGTGTGCGAGTGGATTGTTCTTTCTCTCGCGACAAGAGATCTCATTAACACCAGCACTGTGTTCCTGTAAAACCAGATCCAGGGTCTGAATGTAGATGGACTGCATAATACCTTAAACAAATGTCTCTATTAGCATAAGCATTAATGATGCTTGAGACTTAATTACTATTTGCATTATTCTGCATGTTGATAAGGCTCCAGTGCAGTGATGAAAGTTCATTTCAAAGCAACATCATGAGTCCTCTCAAATGGACTTTCACAGTCATGCAACTATGGGGAAAACGCCAAGCAGAGGCCTGAAACTGCTTGCTTTTTTCAAAGTTATAGATAAATCACTGTAGGTATTCCTTTTCCACCAACAGTGTTGAGCCCTTAAACCTGCAGGTCTTGTATCAGGAAGTCAGTGGCCAGCAGGCATACTAGTCTTCTCACCATCTAAAGCTTTCAAAACAACAACTCCAGCTAGACACAAAACAAAACTAGACTCTATTAAAATCAAAAACGCTGTGCACACTGGGAGTCATTTAGTTCATGGATACCCCATTTCCATTTGTAAAGTGCTGCAAAGCTACTCCAGCAACTTTTTATCCATCCAAATAAAAATTCAGGACCAATTACTTAAATAAATGCAAGGTTACAAGTTAAAAATCCTAATTTGATAATTCAATTAAACCTTTTAAGTTTTTTAAGCAAACATTATTTTGATGAGTTCTGTTGACAATTACATTGGTCATTCATTACATCAACTTGATATTGTTTTTGTGTAAAAAAAAAAAAAAAAAACCAACAACAACAACAAAAAATCATGTTTATGCTACAAAATAAGTTCCTCTAATTCACTGTAGTTTGTTGGTTGAATATAATTTAATTAGAAGCGGTCATAGCTGAAAAAGACTGATGTAAACCTTTGTGAGTTTTTTTTTCTTCTTTTTTGAGCCATTGGTTTTTAGTGAATATGTACAGTATTTTAAGTCGGCATTAAGTGAAAATTCACTTTTCTATTTTTTTATTTTTTGTTTTTTTTTAAATCACTGACCTTATTGTACATTATTTATCCATGCCTCATTGTTTTGGACCTTGTCTTTTTTAATCAAAAATGTCATAACTGGATCTTCCTGTAAAATGGATCTTCCTGACTTCTCTCTGGTGATGTACACCAGACTTCTCCAATCATTTAGCTCACTTAAATTCCACCCTTTTCTTACAATCGACTGTATGCTCACATTCACATCTGCTTCCATCCAATCAACAACCAATGGTTCAAACCAACATTTTTTTCTTTTCCTTTTTTGCATCACAATACAGAAGTAACCACCTGTCACTGTTTCATCCTGATTTTAAAGGTGCCATAGAATGCATTGATACAATATTTTAAATTGTTCTCTGATATCTACACAGAAGGTATGTGATTTAGGTAAGGGCAAAAATTCTCCAGAAACGGTTTTACATGTGCATTACAATCCTAGGATTTCTCCCTAGAATGAAATGGTCTGTTATTGGCTTATTTGGAAGGGTCATGAATAATAATGTTGAGATCTGCTCTGATTGGCTGTTTCACAGTGCGGCTCTGCTCTGATTGGCTGTTTCACAGTGCTGCTCATTTCAGTAGCTCACACAGCAGGAAGGAAACAGGGAGGAAATATATATTTTAATACTTTCTCTCGCAGTTATATCATCGGGTAATTACACTGTATATAAAATGCGGGCATCAGGGAGACGCTATTAATATGCGGGGCACTGAAACTGCTTTCAAATGCATGATCGCTTTTTACTTTCACTTTCGCTTTTGAGATTCGCGATCGCACAAACTCTGTTTATACTATGGAGTGGCAGTACTTACCACACATTTTACAAGATCAGATGCTTGTCAATGGTGCTCAGGATCTGCAAATCATTCGCCATCATCCTCAGTCATCTCTCCTTACTCTGTTTATGTGGTAAGTGAAATCTTATGTACTGTAATGTAACAGGCTACCACTAGCAAGGAGCTAACCATGTTCCTTTAGTGGCTCGCGTTATTTTATTAGAATGCGTTATTTGCTTTCCGTGCCTTTCTGAATACAGACACCAACCCATCCCTGCACTTCACATCCCCTGAGCAGCCTGGAACATAACATTTATTTCCATGATCTACCATTTTCGCTGTTGTCCTCGCTTGTTTCTTCACAATACCCGCAGAACTTCTGATGATTCGGTTCGGTAGGTTCGGCTTGCCTAGAACATGGGTGGGTATATGCAAATGTTGGGGGCGTGACTATTAGTGATCCCGACTGTTACATCACAGTCGGTGTTATGTTCTGATTCGCCTATTTTTCAGTGGTCTTTTTTATTCACGAGATTTACATGAGGAGGAGGAAACAATGGTGTTTGAGGCTCACGGTATGTCATTTCCATGTACAGAACTCTTATTACTCAACTATGCCAAGGTAAATACAGTTTTCCATTCTATGGCACCTTTAAATAACTTTTGACTTCTAATACACTGAATTAAATTACTCAAAAGTTGAAGTGAGCTGCTTCTGAAGGAGATTCACAGATCCCAAGCACCAGCACCATTTTGGTGAAAAAGGGGTATGGCTGGATTCCCAGATAACATTTCATGAATGTGCTGTCATTGAAAATGATGTCAGCTAAGTCAGAGAACTGGACACATACCAAACCAAAGTCCATGTGCAGAAACAGCAGTAATCTCTCACGTCACAGCCATTCAACCTGTGACCTCTCTTTACACGCAGCTATAAAACAGAGAATCTGAAACAGAGCAGACGCAGTCCTCATAAATTACAGGAATGAAGGGAAGACCTAATCTTCCATAACAGAGAGAACTATGTACGGCCTTCTTCAAAAAGCCTTATAACTAAATAAATGAGTTGCACAGTCATATTTTATTAGAGTTTCACATGCAAAACTGTACAACCTTGAGCACAATCATATCAAAACATAACCCGAATGAACCAGAATGGTCAGGGTACAGAGTTTTGGATGTGATAATGATTAACCGCTGAGCTGGAACCAAAGGTAGCTGAGTAAACAGATAAGAGCAGCCTCTTGATTTCTATCTTGGCAAAGCCTAGCCTCTATAAGGAAATGATAAATGACTTAATCCCGCAAGAAAACCCTTCGTGTGTAGTTTGACAGAGACTCCCATTCTGATGACTCATCAACTAGATGCACTCGCTTCCGAATGTCTTCACACTTCTAAGAAAAGCCCAACCCTCATGCCAGTCAAGGTGAACATGTATGGTACAACAAAACCTGCTCATTTTCAATGGAACTCCAACACTGGCGGGTTGGCATTCCAGCAGATTCATCTATTAATTTTTTTTAGCTATGGCAAAACTTTAACGAGGAAATAAGTTATTGCCATGTGTAATCAGCATATTACCGTATATTACAAGAAAGTGCATAATCGTTTAAATATTCTCTAAGAACATGAAAGCAGAGAACATCACTACAACCACACATCATGAGCTAAAACCTGTAAAGCATACAGTATCATATTTAACAGACAAATGTCAATGCCTCTAAATGATCAACATGATCAAAACTTTGTTGTATAGAATCTACTACATGCCTTCCGTCATCTGATTGATAGTTTATACTTTATTAGCAAGTAAAAGGTCTTTTAATATAATTGCACAAACGTCCATCTTCAGCTTGTGTCTTTTTGCTGTGAAATCTTCACTGATTTTTATCAAGTAAACATAAGAATAACTTTGATATTGTTAGTAATATTTCAAGACGAGCACTTACTGGACTGAAGCAACTTTGCTTTACTTGATTACCCAGATGTCATTTTCTAGAAGAATCAGTGAGTTTCAAATATGATCATCAGGCTTTGGAGGAACATTTAATCTCTCAATCTTCATTGTACTGCATTGTATTAGATCTTTTGATCATTAAACTAAGCATTTGAATATCATCCTACTGACTGAGACATATTATTGGAGACAGAGTGACGACTGATATTTACATTATTTAATGTACTGTAGGCTAAGTATCTGCTATACTGTTAAAGATCTCACTGATTTATATTACTAAAATATCAGCATCTGCACCAAATTGCATATTTTTGCTCAGTTTGTGCCTCTGAATAAAACTGAGGTGTTTTTTCCTACATATTCTTAATGCATCTTACTATGAGCCATAAAAGCCTGATGTATCAAATATTATACAACAAACCACATATGCATTTTTTTTCTTTTTTCTTTTATTTTTTTTTCTTTTATATTTTGTCTAAAGATTCGATAAACAGTTCAATTTAAAAAAAATTAAATAATAATAAAAAAAAAATTCTTCTGAGTGTTGTTTCATATGTCAGGGTTAATGACAGGCTGACCCATGATGCTGTTAGGAGATATAAGTGACTAATTTGTTGTTGTGTAAACTAGGATATAATCATCACTGAGCAGACTCAATTCTGGAGTGTGACAGCTGCAAACACTGGTTGTTTAGAGTCACTGGGATACTGTGGTGTAGCAGCAAACTGATGATTACAAAGTCATAAAAAGACGTGAAGTGTCTGACTTATGTCACCCTAAGCTGAGTAACTCCAGCATTAACATCAGCAGCA
>CM077250.1:29501862-29581862 GCA_039654775.1 Spinibarbus caldwelli | reverse complement strand
CTTACTGGTTAGGAAATGTTTTTGTTTTATAACAAACGCATTAGTTTTCTTCTGTTGTATAAAGTGTTGATGCTTTTGAAATGAACATTTCTACAAATCAGATTTAACTACATTAAGTTTGGTACATGAAAAGGAATTCATTTTAGTTTTGTTTAGGTAAACCATTATTGGTGTTTCATAAGTTTGTACTATTTTCTGTTTATTCTGATACATAAAATAATTCATATGTTAATATGTTAATTTTAAAAATACTGGGGGGAAAATGAAAGGAGATTTCTGAATAGTATTTAATAATATAATAATACATTTAATATCTAATAATGTAATGTATTAATATATACTAATAAAAAATAATGATATTTTTAATTCTGATAGTTTCATTATAAATATGTTAACTATCTCTAATTTGGACTCCAAACTTGATAAATGATTATGAATTATTAATTAACTAAATGATTCTAACCATGTCATGCAAACAAATGGAAAAGTCAGCCATCTGTTTATTATCACGTGCATTTTTCTGCCTATTTGTAACTCCAACAGCTTTTTACCACAAATATCACATTTTTACACATTCTTCAGTAAAACCAATAAAACAAAAATATATTTGGTAATTTTATAGATTCTAATTTGCTACATAAATCTGTAATAATAATAATAATAATAATAATAAAAGAACAATAAATATTAAATCAAATTAGTGCAGAATCATATTTGATAGGCCTGCCGAGGGAGACGGCGCCTGAACAGGATTTCTGGCGAGGGGTCCCGAGTCAATTTGCTGTTCAGGGGACCCAGACACCATAGCGGCGCCCCTGGTTGTATGTATAAATTTGTTTAGCCCCATTTACTGTATAAACTCATTATACTGAATGACTATTATACAAAAATACAACTACATTTGTTACATTTCATTCATACACTGTATTGTATTTTACAAGTGTAATGTTTTAAATGTCTATCCCTGCATTCTGTTTTCAATCTGCAATTACACTGATATGATTCTTTGTGACCGTTTTACTGTAGCACACAAAGACAAACTCAAGAGTTTTTGGATCATTGTCTTTTTTCTGTTTGTTTGGTTGTAGTCTTTATTTTTCAAACAACATAACTGCTTCCTAGCACATGTTCAAAATGAAAAATGGTTTTGCTTCAAGTAAATACAAAGTTTCAAAAGGCAAACGAATAAGACTTTCTCTTTGGGCTTGACATGTTCGCAGATGCCGTTTCATTGTGCCGATGTGCAGTACCATGCAGAATAATAGCTCATTAAAAGCGCTTTACACCTCATTTAATGTGACATCTCGATGCTTTTTTGATAAAACATTAGGTTATTTCATTGTGATGATTGCAGTGGATCTTTCTGGAGCCGTTTCTGTCCTTCTTATCATCATCTTCAAGTAAGCAAGTGTGCTACAGCTAATCTTTGACTGTCGTCTTAGAGCTGACCGTTTCCACTGTATATGCAGACTCATCTCACTTCATCCCAGTCTAATACTGAACAAATCAACCGGAAACCACTCAGACCTTCATCTCTCAGAGGGAATGAAGGAATATACAGGTTATGGGTCGGAAAGGTAGTAAAAGGCATTTATATACATATGTTTTTTTTTTTTTGAGTCCTTACAACATTCAACAAAGCACTCCTGTCAACTGACAAAACCATGCCGTGTGAGCTCCATGGCCTCGTCCGAAAATGTGTTCAGGCTTCGATTTGGCAGGCAAAATGTGGCTTCTCCCTCTCCAGCTATTTTGCGCTAAGGATATGAGGTCAGATGTTTTGGACAGGGTCATGTTCGATTGGTTTGAGAGCAGCACCTTCAACTAAAACTGTGTGCAAATGTTTTCCTCGGGCTCCTACAGCACCTCGAGCTCAGCAACCTGACTAAACTCCTCCCCTTTCCCCGCCTTCCCTGCCAGCTCTCAGAGTCAGGTGACCAGCTGGGGCTCCCAGGATTGGCTGGTCACCTGGGGGCGGCACTGTGCGACGAGCGGCGGGCCTGAAGGAGGCTGGCTATCCAGACACAAGCCGCTGATCATGTGCTGCAGCGCTGGACCTCGGGGCTTCCATTTCTACAGAGGGACGGAGAAAAAAGGGAGGACGGGTTAATTACATTTATAGTAATAACACATGCAATTGCTGTAGACAAATATCCCACAAATAAAGTGCAGAATAGAGCGTAAAGGCCCCAATATAATTCAACTGAAGTTCATTTTCGTTTGAAGTATATCGGGCCTTAAGAATTGCTCTTCTTCTTCTTGTTCATGAAATTATCAGCGAAAGAAACAGAAACCCCTTATAACCATCGTCTGAGAGGGTCAAACTAAATATTATGTATTTCACTTTACATTTATTTTGTATGTTGTTTGCCATTTTTGCAACCTTGTTATTAGAATTTGAGGCATGTCTGAATAGAGTTTATAGAGTTAATTTGTTATGTTCAACTAGAGTTATTACCATTAACTAAAACTGAAACAACAAAATAATTTCCTTACTTGAAATAAAAATAAACGTGAACTAAAATCAATAATAATAAAAAAAAAAAAATGTAAACTCTCATTTTCATTTAGTGTAGGTTTAAATACTAAATCAACAAACTATATAAACTAAAACTAATAAAATAAAAATGAATAATACTGCATAATCATTTTTTAAAGAAAAACAAAAACTAACAATGACAAAAACACAACAAAATGAATAAAACTAAAATTAAAGCTAAAACAAATTTTTCAAATAATTCTAATTCAAAATATTAACAAAAACTAAAATCAATGATAGTAAAAAATATATATATTATTTCTTAAGTATATAATACATCTACTTTGTGTCATATGTGGATTTTCTATATGTATGGAGTAATGTAATTTGCATAACATGCTACAATCATCAACTACTACTATCAACAACTATCTCCTTCAAATATCTCCTTCACTCGTAGAACATTTTTACACAAAACTGGAATAAAAATGCAAAATAACTTTCATTCCAAACACTGACAAATGCTGCAAAAAAATAGAGTGACAGTAAAATGTCAAATTTAAAAAAACCTACAGAGAAACAACATTCTGAACAGAAAGCAGCCTTATAATGAAATGAAAGCAGCAGAATGTTGTAGCCAAGGGCATGTCTCATAGCGTGTGACTGCTTTAGAGTGAGGTCAGTGAGTCTGGATTCAGAAGGCTTGATATATACTCTAATATCCTGTGTGTGTGTGTGTGTGTGTGGGTGTTTGCTGGAAGCGTGGCAGGTTTCATTCGGGAGAGCAATGATCTCAATGCCAAACAGCTCTGTTCCAAACCCTATTGTGAGTTATTTTCTGAACTAATGCCTACATAGGGCAGCAGTTTAACTGAAATGCATGCTTATAACTGATTGTAGACACTTTACATATTCAGCTCCACACTACTGTGAGCCAGTCTTATTTCAGTACCGCTGACATACTATTATTGTTTTGTTATTAGTGAAAGTGAAAAGTGAAAGTGAAGTGACCTGTGGCCAAGTATGGTGACCCATACTTGGAATTTGTGCTCTGCATTTAACCTATCCAAGTGCACACACACAGCAGTGAACACACACACACCGTGAACACACACCTGGAGCAGTGGGCAGCCATTTTTTGCTGTGGCACTAGCAGTTGGGGGTTCGGTGCCTTGCTCAAGGGTCTCACCTCAGTCGTGGTATTGAAGGTGGAGAGAGCGCTGGATATTCACTCCCCCCACCTACAATCCCTGCTGGATCTGAGACTCAAACCCGCGACCTTCGGGTTACAAGTCCGACTCTCTATTCATTAGGCCACGATTGCCCCCCTGAGGGACAACACTCACCATTCCACCTCAAATGGCAACAGAATATCACTTTATGAAATTTACATAACTTCCACAAAAACAATGAGTGCTGTCAGAACAGAGCTTAATAGTCTTCTGAAAGCAGCAAGTGATTGATTCTCAGTAGCTCATGGAAACTCTAATAGCCTGTGTGTCAGTTACACATACACCCACCTGTCTGGACTCTTTGATGTTGCAGGGCTCCAGTCTGACCTTTGACCCTGCAGTGAAAGCTGTGATGGCCAGACACAGGTCATGCTGACGGATCTGTGGTTCAATCAGAGTCCACTTCTGAGAAAACAGGACAGACAAATGATTGAGTGAGTAATGCAGGTGTAGGAGCAGCTGGATATATGTAGCAAATCACAATTTGTACAGCAATCATACTCAAAGTAACTAAATATTAATTTGCAGTTTTATTTGTTTATTTGGCAGGAAGGAGTTGATAACAGTTATTTACTTTACTTCTCATTCCAAAACAACTCTTTTTTTTATTCCAAATAAATTCTCTCATCTCCTCCAACCCACTGCATTATATCACCTTTGTACAGGTATATTAACCTTTAATGAAATATATACATATATATATATACATATATATATATTTGCAAATGTGAAAATAATGTGAATATGGAACGTGCTGCAATTATAGTATAAATTTTGCATGTATCAATGAGGCAATATTGTAATAACTATTATGAAATATGTCTATTGACATGGTAACTGAAAAATTCACAAAACAAAATTTATTTTACAGTGTCCTTTTTACACGTTACATGTACTTACTGTAAGTAATAACAGAAAATTATGCATAATTACACGCAACTAGTCCTAAACCAAGCTCTAATCTTAATTCTAAACTTATAGTAAGTACTATAAATTAATTAATATTACTCAGCACTTAATTATATAATTAGCCTACACTATAACAAAGTCACCTTATAATAAAGTGTAACCCAAAGCAAAACAAGAACCTTTAATGGCCAAAAATATTTGAAAAAAAAAAAAAAATGCAAACGTGAAAACAATGTGAACATACGTCAATGAGGCAATTGTGCAATCATTTCAATAATTACAATTATGTAATTATTGAAATTTTACATGCATGTTGACATGGTTTCTCAGCTGCAGAAGTCATCAGAGTTGGGTTAACTTCAAGAGTAGTGAATGGGAGAGTTACACAAATATATTTTTTGCATTCCCATTTGCTCAAATAAGCAAAAGAAAAACTCCACGATAGTGTTTTCACGACTTTCAAAAAAGGGAAAAAAATAGAGAGAGACTGATAACGGCAGTCAGAAGAGAGAACGATGTCAGATTTACCGTCCCTCCCATAGACGCTGCATTAGAAACACCCTCACATTAGAGTTAACTAGCATTTTTATTTTTATTTATTTATTTTTTTAATTTGATGCAAAGGTGATACAATACAAAGTATAGTGTTATAAATGTACATGGTAGTGCTGTCAAACAATTAATCGTGATTAATCGCATCCAAAATAAAAGTTTTTGTTTACATAATATATGTGTACTGTGTATATTTATGATGTATATATATATATATACACACACACACATACAGTATATATTTTGAAAATATTTACATGTATATACATTTATATTCTTATATTTTATATTATACATAAATATATTTAATATATAAACATAACATATTTTTCTTAAATATATACATGCATATGTTTGTATTTATATATATATAATAAATATATACATTATACACACATATATTATGTAAACAACTTTTATTTTGGATGCGATTAATCGCGATTAATCATTTGACAGCACTAGTACATACATTTAAAAACAAAATCTAATTATATAAAACTTTGGAGGATTTACGATTCTGATGACCGTTGAAACGCGTCGTCACAGTCTTATGGAAAGGGTCCACTGAACAATTTACAAAACAAAACAAATATCTTGGGAATAAGAATCTAAACAGGAAATCAGTGCCAATGCCAAGCCTTAGTTTTGTCACTTTATACTCTAACTCACTGAAACAACAGCTAAAATTGTTACAGAAAAGCGAAACTATTTTGAAAAAAAAAATTCCCACGCTACTGGAGCTAGTGTAAATGCTACAATCGGTCAGTTATCACACACCTGTGAGGCAGGGATGCTCGGTGTGGTCTTACACTCGGCCAAACCCAAACTGTCTGTGCCGTGACTCTCCAGACACAGGCTGCCCTGCTTCAGGAGACTGTACGCCGCTTCCTGCTCTGGGATTCTGAAAAACACAAGCAAGAAAGACAAAACACGTTCAGAACGGACTTGAGAGGGTTAAACACAAAGTCCAGGTGTTTCTGGCAGTCCATCAGCGTCCAGAGACACAGTCCAGTGAACGTGACTCACTTGAGTTCAGGATACACATTCTCAAGATACCAGCGGAAAGAGTTACAGTTCAACTTCCGTCTTAAAGCAAGCCGATCTGCAATACTGTACAGAGAGACAGAAGCGGGTTAAAGGAACAGTTCACCCAAAAATGAAAGCAAGAGCTGTTTAGTACAATATTCACTGTGTGTTTTCCATATAATGACAGCAGACTGTGACCAGGGGCCTTCAAGCTCCAAAAATAACCATAAATGATTCCACACTGCTTGTGGATCGTATTGATCATGGCATATTGTGAGAAAAATACTGAAATGTATCCAGTCAAAAAAAATAAAATTATGACATATTTGAATTGCATATAAAATGTCCATTACATAGTTTTAGTGCTGTCAAACGATTAATTGCGATTAATCGCAACCAAAATAAAGGTTTTTGTTTACTTAGTATATGTGTTTGTACTGTGTATATTTATTATGTATAAATTAATACACACCCATGCATGTATATATTTAAGATAAAAATGTTACGTTTATATATTGTCACGATTCACCTGGTGCAAGGAGTGAGGAACGAGGAGACATGGAGTAAACTCAAATGAACAGTCTTTAATAAACCAAAAAGGTAGGGAACACAGGTATGCAGGAACACACACATAGGGAGCCAGAATGACATATAACAGCCGACAGGATGACAAGACACACCTGGGATCAATCATAATCAAACTAAACGAGGAACAGAACATGACCAAAAAAGGACAAACAGGAACAAAACGGGGACACACGTGACAGTAATCCCCCCTCCCAGAAGACACGTCCCATGTAGTACAACATCCAACAGGAAGGGAGGGTGGGCACTCTGGAGGCCTCTAGGGACAGGGTTCCAGGACGGAAGGTCTCCAGGGCGGCCACGGCAGAGCAGGGAGCTCAGGGAGCCATGGCGGTGCAAGGGACTCAGGAGGCCATGGCGGTGCGGGCAGCTCGGGAGACCATGGCAGAGCAGGAAGCTCGGGGAACCATAGCGCAGCAGGGAACTCAGGAGGCCATGGTAGATCCGGGGACTCAGGAAGCCATGGCGGTGCAGGGAACTCAGGAGGCCATGGTAGAGCAGGGAGCTCAGGAGACCATGGCGGAGCAGGAAGCTCAGGGAGCCATGGCGGAGCAGGGAACTCAAGAGGCCATGGCGGATCCGGGGACTCGGGAAGCCATGGCGGCATAGGCGGAAATCCCAGGGAGGTTGGGGGAGACAAGACCCCCTATCTGAGGGTTGTCCCCCTAAAATATGATTAAAAACATATTAATAATTGTGTAAATAGTAAAACAACACAAACGCAAATGCGGCAAAAATGCATTTTAAGTTTAGAAACATTTTGAGTCTCCCCCTCCCTTGCCTCACAGTGATTTGGTCCAAATGCTTTACTCTTTTATATCACACACAAGTCCGGTGTGAGAGAACAAAGTCTCAATAGTTGTGTAACTCCAGTAAGGAAGGCTATCAGTATTTTATTCACTTAAACATCGGATGATGTGATTATTTTCTCTTTGCGAGAGCAGCGTGTTTCTGAGAGCACGCGTCCGGTTTTGTGCGAGAGCAAAGAAAATCCGCGTGCGAGGGAAGAGACTCGTGATTTATATAGTATTAATGTGCTTTCGCGCTACAATATGTGCACTCTCGACATTTGTCATTAAAATAACGCCTTAGTCTCCCTGCTACACTAATAGTTGTAGCTTTCCTCTGTGTATACATATCCTTGCAAATACAAATTTAGTTGTATTATTTGTGTCCCCTTCAAAAACTGCTATTGAGAAATTTTATGTATATTGTCTCCCCCTACTGTTAGATGAAATTTACGCCCCTGCATGGCGGTGCAGGGAACTCAGGAGGCCATGGCAGAGCAGGGAGATCGGAGAGCCATGGTGGAGCAGGGAACTCAGGAGGCCATGGCGGATCAGGGGACTCAGCAGCCCATGGCGGATCAGGGACTCAGGAGGCCATGGCGGATCAGCCTCCGTGGCCTTAGCCTCGTCACTCAGCCTGGCCACTACAGCAGGGACCCCATAGCCCCCCCCCCAAAAAAAAATTATTGGGGAAAAATCACAGTCTCAGTGGTCCTCCGTGGGCCAAATATGGGACCTGGAGTCAGGGGGATGGACGTGGGAACAGGATGGCACACTGGAGGAACGGATACTGGAGCCCTCCCTGGGCTTGACTGGGGATCAGGAGCCCTCCCTGGGCTCGCCGGGGGATCAGGAGCCCTCCCTGGGCTTAACGGGGGATCAGGAGTCCTCTTTGGGCTTAACGGGGGATCAGGAGCCCTTCCTGGGCTTAAAGGGGGATCAGGAGCCCTCCCTGGGCTTAATGGGGAATCAGGAGCCCTCCCTGGGATTAATGGGGAATCAGGAGCCCTCCCTGGGCTTAACTGGGAATCAGGAGCCCTCCCTGGGCTTAACGGGGGATCAGGAGCCCTTCCTGGGCTTAACGGGGGATCAGGAGCCCTCACTGGGCTTAACTGGGGATCAGGAGCCCTCCGTGGGCTAAACTCCGGAACAGGAGCCCTCCGTGGGCTGGACTCGGGAACTGGGATGCGCTTACGTGGAGCTGGCACTGGAGCGGCCGGCAGGCTGGAAAGACCCGCAGATGGCGGACTTGACTGGGGGACGGCCGGCGGACTCGACGGCCAGCTGGTTCTGGCTCGGGCCCGGACACTCCCCAGACACCGGAAGACCCCTTCCCTCCAACTTAATCCAGTGGTGTCTGGGAGGTCCACGGGGCGATGGTAGTTGGCCCTGAGCCAGAACAAAGTGTTGATGGTAGCGTCCTCCCACATTGTCGCCGCGGCCAGAATTCCCTGGCATACTCGAAGAAGGGGAGATCTCTGCGGGCTAGGACAGAGAAATGAGCGGCGATCTCCACTCACGATCTGTTTTAGGTCGGCTGCTCTGTCACGATTCACCTGGTGCAAGGAGCGAGGAACGAGGAGACGTGGAGTAAACTCAAATGAACAGTTTTTAATAAACCAAAAAGGTAGGGAACACAGGCAGGCAGGAACACACACGTAGGGAGCCAGAATGACATATAACAGCCGACAGGAACCAAGGGGCAGAAAACACTATAAATACTCACAACATAACGAGGGGATGACAAGACACACCTGGGATCAATCATAATCAAACTAAACGAGGAATGGAACATAATCAAAAAAGGACAAACAGGAACAAAACGGAGACACACATATGACACATATTTTCAAAATATATACTGTATGTGTGTGTATTTATATATTAGTGCTGTCAAACAATTAATCGCAACCAAAATAAAAGTTTTTGTTTACATAATATATGTGTGTGTACTCTGTATGTTTATTATATATATATATACATGTATATATTTAAGAAAAATGTGTTGTTTATAGAATAAATGTATTTATATATAATATAAATTATATGAATATAAATTTATAAATATACATAGATGTAAATATTTTCTAAATATATACTGTATGTGTGTGTATTTATATATATATAATAAATATACACAGAATACACACATATATTATGTAAACAAAAACTTTTATTTTGGATGCGATTAATCGTGATTAATCGTTTGACAGCACTATTATATATACATAAATATACATAGTACACACAGATATACAGGTGCATCTCAATAAATTAGAATGTCGTGGAAAAGTTCATTTATTTCAGTAATTCAACTCAAATTGTGAAACTCGTGTATTAAATTCAATGCACACAGACTGAAGTAGTTTAAGTCTTTGGTTCTTTTAATTGTGATGATTTTGGCTCACATTTAACAAAAACCCACCAATTCACTATCTCAACAAATTAGAATACTTCATAAGACCAATAAAAACAACATTTTTAGTGAATTGTTGGCCTTCTGGAAAGTATGTTCATTTACTGTATATGTACTCAATACTTGGTAGGGGCTCCTTTTGCTTTAATTGCTGCCTCAATTCGGCGTGGCATGGAGGTGATCAGTTTGTGGCACTGCTGAGGTGGTATGGAAGCCCAGGTTTCTTTGATAGTGGCCTTCAGCTGATCTGAATTTTTTGGTCTCTTGTTTCTCATTTTCCTCTTGACAATACCCCATAGATTCTCTATGGGGTTCAGGTCTGGTGAGTTTGCTGGCCAGTCAAGCACACCAACACCATGGTCATTTAACCAACTTTTGGTGCTTTTGGCAGTGTGGGCAGGTGCCAAATCCTGCTGGAAAATGAAATCAGCATCTTTAAAAAGCTGGTCAGCAGAAGGAAGCATGAAGTGCTCCAAAATTTCTTGGTAAACGGGTGCAGTGACTTTGGTTTTCAAAAAACACAATGGACCAACACCAGCAGATGACATCGCACCCCAAATCATCACAGACTGTGGAAACTTAACACTGGACTTCACGCAACTTGGGCTATGAGCTTCTCCACCCTTCCTCCAGACTCTAGGACCTTGGTTTCCAAATGAAATACAAAACTTGCTCTCATCTGAAAAGAGGACTTTGGACCACTGGGCAACAGTCCAGTTCTTCTTCTCCTTAGCCCAGGTAATGTGATTCAGGAGTGGCTTAACAAGAGGAATATGACAACTATAGCCAAATTCCTTGAAACGTCTGTGTGTGGTGGCTCTTGATGCCTTGACCCCAGCCTCAGTCCATTCCTTGTGAAGTTCACCCAAATTCTTGAATCGATTTTGCTTGACAATCCTCATAAGGCTGCGGTTCTTTCAGTTGGTTGTGCATCTTTTTCTTCCACACTTTTTCCTTCCACTCAACTTTCTGTTAACATGCTTGGATACAGCACTCTGTGAACAGCCAGCTTCTTTGGCAATGAATGTTTGTGGCTTACCCTCCTTGTGAAGGGTGTCAATGATTGTCTTCTGGACAAATGTCAGATCAGCAGTCTTCCCCATGATTGTGTAGCCTAGTGAACCAAACTGAGTGACCATTTTGAAGGCTCAGGAAACCTTTGCAGGTGTTTTGAGTTGATTAGCTGATTGGCATGTCACCATATTCTAATTTGTTGAGATAGTGAATTGGTGGGTTTTGTTAAATGTGAGCCAAAATCATCACAATTAAAAGAACCAAAGACTTAAACTACTTCAGTCTGTGTGCATTGAATTTATTTAAAACACGAGTTTCACAATTTGAGTTGAATTACTGAAATAAATGAACTTTTCCACGACATTCTAATTTATTGAGATACACCTGTATTATATAAATTGATTGACTGCAATTAATCGTTTGACAGCACTACATAGTTTTAATATTAACAAGATAATAAACATGATTAAAATAATGCATATTTTTCAGTAATACATAAATGAAACAGGCCAGATTTCTGCACTCAAAAATCATGGCATAATTTATTATTAATTATTTGCATCTACTTGGTTTCAATTAAATAACCATATTTTCAAAATGCCTTTATTCAAATTGCGTAGAATCAGCATAAATCTGTGAAAACACTTCAGTTTATTCAGTTAAATAGTATGAACATGGTTAATATATGACTAGCTGTGGAACAAGCAATATTCAGTTAGTTAAAATGTAAGAGACTGAAATAAATTAGATTTATTGATGATAAATATATTATTGTGTAGTTAAAACACATTCAGTTTATTAGTACTATCACAGAAATCTGACCTGCTTCATTTATGTATGACTGACCAATATGCGTCACATTAAATATATGAGCTTTTTATGCTGTGTAATATAAATAGATGGAATTTTATATGCAATTCAAATACATAAATCTTAAATTTAGAGTCTTTTTTATGGAAGTTCTAAGCGGCCATACATTATTATAATTTTTTTCTTTCTTGTTTTCTCGTGATCACGACTTAATTTTATCGTGATCTCGACATAACGAGTTGTTTTCTCGTGATCACGACTTAATTTTCTCGTGATTTCGACATTGCTGTTGCTATAGTAACAAACGCAACCTTTGACAAGAACATTCTAAAATACTTAACCTGGCTTAATGCGTTAATTGAGAGTGTTTTTAAAAGACAAAACTCAGTATATACACATAGTAATTCATATATATACAGACAAGAAGATGAGCCCATAATAACAACGCAATTCGTTTAATTCCGCGTTAAGCGTTTTCCTAATGCGTCAAGGCAGTGTTTTTAAAAGACCAAACTCAGTAAACACATCATTAATAAAGCATTCCATACAAACAAATAAGCCCAAAATAAGAACGCAATGCGTTTAACGCATTAAGAGTTTTACCCATAGAAAACAGTTTGGCTATAATAAAAACGCGTTGCGTTCGCATCCTGGACTCATCTGCTTGTCTGTAGCCTAGGCTATTATAATAATGTGTTTACTGAGTTTGGCCTTTTAAAAACACTCTTTTAACGCATTGAGCAACGTTAAGCGTTTTGGAAAGCCCCCTTGTTCGTTTAAAATTATGTATAATAAAATAAAATTATTATATATAATAAAATTATATATAACAATATATTACAATAATTTGTTTGTGATTTTTATTAGTCATGTAGGAAAGGCTGTGATATCATGTGCGTTACAAGCTTAATGCAGAAAATAATAAGAAATGTAGAAAATAAGAAATGTAGAAAATACATAAGATTAGGCTATAACACTGTATAACATCACTGAACTAAATTATACACATATGTATATCTTATTAATATACGTTTATTAACAATAAAGATTAAAAATAAGAAAGATGCACATTAGAAATGGGCTACGTCGTTGTAAATGAGAAACAGTGATGAGTCGTGCAGCAGTAACATAACGATAACAGATAAAATTTCAAGCAAAATGATCATATTTATTCAAGTATTTAACATTTATAAGTTAATTAAATGTCATTAATGAACGGCACAAAGATAACCTAAGAAGGTCCTCTGTCCCAGACGCGTCCCAGCAGGCACCAGACGTCTATGTAACGTCAGGTTGACGTTGGACATGACGTCGGACAGACGTTGCATTTTGGTTGAAAATGAAAATCGGGTTGACGTCAATATTTGACGTCAATTTGACTTTGACTTAACGTTGGATTTTGGTTGCACAACCTAAAAACAACAAAATCTCAACGTCAGCTGACATCGGTATTGGACATCAATTTAACATTGACATAAGACGTTGAATTTACGTTGAATTTTGGTCACCCGACGTCGCAACCAAAATTTAACCAAATATCAACGTCTTATGACATTGTGTGCCTGTTTTGTGCCTGCTGGGGTACAGTAGCCTGTGCTGATACAGTAGGCAGTGTACAACTCCCCAGTCGTACTTCTATACTGCCAGCTGTTGGCGCAGTTGTGTAACTTGAGAACAACTCTTGTTATGTCGTGGTCACGAGAAAACAACTCATGTCGAGATCACGAGAAAACAAGAAGAAAAATAATAATGCATGGCCGCTTCTGTACTTTTTTGAGTAAATATCTTGTTATTTGCTGTTTGATTTCAAACCTAGCCTGATGCTTCTTGAAAGCCGAGACTGAATATATAGTTGAAGTACTTTTATGAAGCTTGACAGTCTGTTTCATTGCATGCAGCTGCGTGAGCATTCTTCTAAACATCTCCTTTTGTGTTCCATTGAAGAAAGAAAGTGATGTACTGAAGTACTGAAGGTCACCATAACCAGATCTACATAAGGTTTTAGAGACGTCTGACCTCCCGAAGGCCTTGCCCTGCGCTGATGGTCTTGCGGCGTAGTAATACTGTTTATACTCATCCATCCAGACCTCAGCAGCTCTCCGCGTGTTCCTGCAGCATAACAGCCATTCATTTGTACACGGCAATGCAAAACACAAGATTACAAGTTACGTAAAGGCCAATTTACTTGATGTAGGTGAGTGCGTTGCCCTCTGGGAAGTCATAAGGATGACGTTTCCGGAAGACGTGGCCCACGCGACTGCAGGGTAGGATCTCAAGACTGCCGCCACACATCCACACTCTGAACGACAGCTCTGCAGCATCACAACAGATAGAATTACATTCATGCGTGGAAGTGAACACAGAGACATTCAAAATATTGGTACAATCATCCTGAAATAGGAAGAACACTGCGATGCAGCGATAAAAAAGCAACACAGGCTTTCCTGCAGATCTTTTTGTCCTAAGCATCAGGACATTTTTCTGAGTGTTTCTAACACAACGGCTGAGAGAGTGACGGCAATTTTGACATCTCTCTCTCTCTCTGACCAACATAATCTCAGTATTTGTTGTCTCTTTTGGAAAGTCACACTATGGTGGATTTTTTTATTTCTTTTGTTAATGGAGCAAATTAGAATGCAAAAAATTTATTTGTTTTGTCATGTCGTAGTTTTACTTTCAACGTGGACAGACAAATTGCCTGTGGAAAGCTGTGCCTTAGGACACAAGGGGCACAGAGATGGGAACAAAAATATACAAAAAAAAAAATTACAAATGTATAATACTAAAGCATTTTCCATCAACACTCTGATTTAGCCAGTAGAGGGCTCTAAACACATCCTACTACACACACGCACACACACGTTTGTTTCTGTGAATTGTGGGAACTTTCCATAGACTTCTATTATACTTCTAACCCTAACTGACCAAAATATATTTTCTGTCCCCCCCTAACCCTAAACCTACCCCTTACAGAAAACCTGTTTGCATTCTTACACTTTCAGATAAACATCATTTACTATTTTTAATCATTTTTTCCCCTTGTGAGGACATCAAGTACACACACACACACACACACACATTTCCATGTTTTATGGGGACATTTCATAGGCGTAATGGTTTTTATATTGTACAAACTATATGTTCTATCGTCCCACACCAACCCTACACCTAAACCTACCCCACACAGGAAACTTTCTGCATTTTTAGATTTTCAAAACAAACAAACAAAAAAAAAAACTTAATTCTGTATGATTTATAAGCTTGTTTCCTCATGGGGACCAAAATATGTCCCCACAAGGTCAAAATTTCCTGGTATTACTATACTTGTGGGGACATTTGGCCCCCATAACGTGATAAATACCAGGTACACACACACACACAGTTTAATTTTAGTTTCACTAAAATAATTATAGTTTTTTATTAATTAACTAATATAATTAATAATATTATTAATATTAATAATATTTTTTATTTGGGATTTTTGTGTTTTTTTTTTTTTGTTTGTTTTGTTTTCCGTATTCATCTTAAATTTAAATAAACTTTAGTTCATTCATTTAAGTGATTTTGTTGTGTGTTATAGTTTTATACATTTTTATTTCAATTTTAGTTTCATTTTTGTACAAGTTAAGCTAAAAAAAAGAAACTATGAAAATTAGAAATGTTGCACAGGCAACTAGCTAAAATAAAAAAAAAGTTAAAGTTTTTATTTATTTTGTTTTTGTTAACATTTACTTAAAGTAAAAATGAACAAAAACATTATTATTATTATTATTATTATTATTATTATTATTCTTTTTTAATGGTTTTAGCTTTAGTTTTAGGTAACTAAATTAACCCTGAAGTTTGTTTGACTATATAGACCCTTTTCACATTTCTGGGTTTCTCAGCAGTGGAAGTCATCATAGTTGGGTAAACCTCGAGAGCAGTGAATGGGAGAGTAACACAAATATATTTTTTGCATTCCCATTTGCCCAAATAGCAAAAGAAAAACTCCACGATAGTGTTTTCACGACTTTCCATCAAAGGAAAAAAAATAGAGAGAGACTGATAACAGCAGTCAGAAGAGAGAATGATGTCAGATTTACCGTCCCTCCCATGGACGCTGCATTAGAAACACCCTCACATTAGCGTTAAATAGTTGTTTTTTTTTTTTTTTTCGTAATTTGCTTCAAAGGTGATATAATACAAAGTATAATGTTATAATGTATAATGTATATTTAAAAAAAAAAAAATCAAAATATAAAAAGCTTTTGAGGATTTACGATGCTGATGACCGTTAAACGCGTCGTCACAGTCTCGTGGAAAGGGTCCATTAGTGAGGACATCCACACACACACTGTTCTTTATTCAGCTTTAGCAGTGCTGCATGATTCACTGAATTCACATTCACTGTATGTTTGACATTTGAACTCATCACAGCAGGGGAGTAAAATCATACATCTGAACATCACTTACCAAAGTTCTCACCACCCCAGATGTCCATGTGAGTGTCATACTGGCCCAGGTGATTAAACCAGCCTTTATCCATGACAAAGATTCCTCCAGCAATTACAGGAGTCCTGCCACAGCAGCAGTTGGTATGGACATGTTATGGGGTCCAAATGTCTGAGACCACTACATTAATAAAATGCTTCTATTTTTCTAAAAGCTTCTGGGTGCTTGAATTTGTAGGTATTTCATTGTTACAAATTTGCTTCCATTTGATTAGTTGTCAAGTTTTCTCTTTGTGTTCAAGTTTCTAAAACTTTAAATAGGTTTAAATAAATTTCTAGATTTTCAATCTGCCATCAGACTTTCATAGTGAAGATAGAGAGAGAGAGAGAGACCTGATTGGTTGTGTTGGGTCGTTTCTTGCCATTTTCTGTTCTATAGGAATCTGCTCCCATTTGAAGTGTAAACTCCAGTCGAAACCTGACGTCAGAGGGGAAAAAGTGAGGCGGTTATTTCTGGAATCAATACATGCAGTACATTTTAATCCGTCATTCTGATACATTTTTTTTTTCATAGTATTATATGTTTATGTGCAGCTCAAGCAGTAGGTCAACACTAAGGTCATGGGCTCCAGTCCCAGCTGACACAAAATGTAAATGTAAACCTTGAATGCAAAATAAGATGCTTTTTATAAAAGCATCTGCAAAATTCATAATTGTAAATTATAGTATTTTTTTGCAAATAAAGAAATTGCTGAATAAAAGCCAACAGTATGGGAAACATATTTTCTCAAATAAAGACCAGTTAATACTTATTTTGCATGTGAGATGAATATGAAATGGCAGCAAACCGTTTTTTTTTTTTTTTTTTTTTTTGCAAAACTTGTAGAACACAAACAGAAACAGAGAACAAAACATGAATATATTCCAACAAAGAACAATCATAAAAACAAGAACAGAAAACAAACATTCTGGATTTGCATGCGTCAAATTATGATATTATCTATACATCCTTTTAGAAAAGCTGTCATAATACATAAAAAATTTGGCACTCTTTTTGTTATTTGTAAGTCTAAGAGATTCAACAAGAAAAAGGGGGAAAGATAAAGGTGATTTAAGCCATTTTTATGAATGAAAAATTTTGCATTCAATATAAGAAAATTAACAACATATTCAGCAGATAATAGCTTTGGATTTTCATAATAAAAAACAACATCTTTGAGGACAAAGGTATGGGTCACATTTGTAAGGTTAGAAACATAGGTGCTTAAGTCAACCCATAATTTGCTGGTAACACCACAATCAAAAAATAAATGGGCAGCTGTTTCTTTAACAAAACCACAAAAAGAGCAAGACTCATCAACATCATAATACTTAGAAATAGACAAATTAACGGGATAAATTTTATGAAGGATTTTATAATGAATCTCCTTAACTTTGTTAGATATACAAAATTTACTTGGTAAAAGCCAGGCCTTCAAAAAAGTATTATATTCTTTTGGTGGGACTGCAAAGTTATGGAGATTCATAAATTGTTCATATGTTAAAATATTACTAAACTCATCAAACACAGATAGAATACAGTTCAAGTTGTTATTAAACCATCTAGGGAAAAAAAAAGAGATTTATTTCTAACAGTTATATCAGCATTATTCCAAAGGAGAGATTTGTGGGGGGAGAAACCATGGACAAAACACAACTTCCACGAAAGGAGATATTGCTGATGGAAGTTAGATAAGGAAATAGGTAACTTGCCAGGCAAGAAATTACACTTTAGTAAGAAAGACAGGCCACCAAGCTGGTCAAATATCTTATTTGAAATAAAAAAATTGACATTGGATTCTTAAGGCATCTTCTCAGCCAGTTTACTTTAAAGGTGTTCACAGTATCTGCGAAATCCAAAAAAAAAAAAAAAAATCAAGGCTTCTGGAATTAGCAAGCACTTCTCTTTTTAATTTGTAAGGTCTATTTTTCCAAATAAAATCCAAAAATATTTTATTAATTTCCTTTATAGCTTTATCATTGACAAACAAAGAAAGAGCAGAATATACAAAGTGAGAGAGCCCTTCAACTTTAGATAAAAGAACTCTACCATATAAAGAAAGATCTCTCTGAAGCCAGATGTTAAATATCTGTTTCGTTTTTATCATTTTTATCAGAAAAGTTCAAATGATGTCTACTGATTGAATTTTTTTTAGAGATATGAATTCCTAAATATTTTACACTTTTTTTAACTAAGATACCTCCTAAGAGTATGAATTGACATAATTTCACATTTCGAAGTATTAAGTTTTAGACCTCAAGCACATGAAAATTGTTCAACCAATTCCAGAGCTTTTGGTAACTGATTTTTGTCCTCCAAAAACAGCGTAGTGTCATCTGCTAGCTGCGCCATTTTGATCTCCCTGTCAAATATTGAAATATTGAAATTCCTTTCAAATTTTCATCATGGTTAATTCTTAGAGTAACTCTGTGGCTAAAATAAATAAAAATGGGGAGATTGGGCAGCCCTGTCTGACTCCACGATATATGTTAAACCTCTTAGAAGTTTCAAAGTTTATGATCACTGAGCTGTTAATTCCTCTATAAAACATGGTTACAGTCTCTATAAATGCTTTACCAAATCCAAATAGTTCTAGAGTACGAAAAAGAAATTTGTGTTCTATGGAGTCGAAAGCTTTATGAAAGTCAAGAAAGAGTATGAGAACATCTGAATAAATTAGATCTGAATAATCCAGCAAAGTCCAGTACTAATCTTGTGTTGTATGTGAAGGCCTTTCATGAAACCAGATTGAGATTCTGAAATAATATTGTCTAAACCCTAACTTAATCTATTAGCATGTACAGAGGCTAATATTTTATAGTCTAATGTTAACAAAGTAACAGGTCGCCAATTATCGATTATTAAAGGATCCTTGTCAGGCTTAGGTATAAGTGAGATGACTTTTTCTGTTTCATAGTAGCGGTCATATCTCCCTGACTGATGCATTTGTTATACATATGAAATAAAGGCTTTTTAATAAACTCCCAAAAGTGGAGATAAAATTCTACCGAAAGCCCATCGATCCCAGGGGATTTACCTTTTTTCATTTTATGTAGAGCTTGCTTGATTTCATCAACTGATAAAGGAGAATCACAAATTTGACTATACTCTAGATCAATAACTTTAATACGGTGTTTATTTAAATCAATAAATTTTTCAGAAATATTATAGTTGAACTTAGAGGTATAAAAAGTGCTATAAAATTTAGCAACAAAGTCTGATATTACTTTTTGGTCTTTGGAAATGACTGTGCGGAAAGAGCTTTCCTCTGACCATTTCTTTATTCCAGGGCAAAAAAATAGCTAGAATTTCTTTCCCCCTCCTCCAGCCATTTTGCACGAGACCTTGTGTATACACCTTTAGGCAAATCTAAGTAGGCTTCATCACGCTCCAAATTTAACCTTTTTATTTCTAAATGTTCCTCTTCTGTAATCTTACTTTTAGTTAGTAATGCATTAAGTTTATTAACCAACTCTGAATCAGTTTGATGTTTACTCTTTTTAATTTCTTTACTTCTTTTAACTGCTGTATGTCTAGCTTTGTATTTGAAGAACTCCCATGTTTTTTAATAATCTCCATTTACAGTATTTCTCAATCGATTTGACACATTTCTCCAAACTCAGGTCACTGTTCTCAAAACAGTTAACACAGTGATTTGAACAATTTGTAATTGCCTAAACAGATTGTACGTTTTCATTCATTTCATACAAATTACAAATCACACAAATAATTTTCTCAAAACAATGTGCACAAAACTCTCAAATGTTTTCACAATAGTTAATACAATCAACCAATACTTTAAAATATCTGAAAAAATGTTTTACACAAATCACAAACATTTATGTACCACTTGTCCAAACACAACAAAAAAAGCTCTGTCATTTGTCATTCTATCAAATGAACATGGTGTATTTTCGATTGGCCCTAAACTGATAACTGAAGGGTTGTACTATGATTGTTGATAGTACAGATTTTTAGTCCTCCTGGGACAACTTCTGTTATTTAGAGTTCTAAATAAGAACTCTCTAAATAGAGTTCTTATTTAGAGTTCTTTTATCTAAAGTTGAAGGGCTCTCTCACTTTGTATATTGTGCTCTTTCTTTGTTTATATGTTATTTATACTGTTATTTATACAATAAAAATACAATATATTTATTAATGTATAATGTGTGTGTGTATTACATTTTTATAACTTTTTATTTATTTATGTATTTTTTAGATACACACACACACACACACACACACACACACACATACATATATATATATATATAGTGTAGATCTATATACAAAACTTCCTGTTGAAGAATTGCAATAAACATGTATTTTCATTAGTGTATTTGTGCATCTACAGCTGACTATGTTTTATAATCATTAGAGAACAAACCTATAGATTTGATGTTAATATTTACTTTTAATAAACGCATTACTAGAAAAAATTGCAGCGCTTCATTTTGCAGTAAAGCTGAACTGTTTGGTTAAGGTAATTTTGTGTTTGGATGGCTGTGCTAATTGTTTTGAGAACAAGTACATTGCATTGGAGAAAAGTGTCAAATCAATTGAGAAAAACTGTAAGTCAGTGAATAATTCTTTGATAAGCTTGATGATACTATCATTAAATTTTTGATCTTTTAACAAGGTATTATTAAGTTTCCAATAGCCCCTGAGCCTCGGATTATCATGGATGTCACTCATCTTTATACAAACTAATTTATGATCTGATAAGGGGGCAATGGTGTGAGAAATACCTTCTAAGTGGTTGAGGATAGAAGAAGAGATTAAAAATAAATCAATCCTAGATCTAAGAGACAAAGTTTTATTTGACCAGTTAAAATCTTTCGTATAAGGGTTAAAGAACTGCCATGCATCTGTCAGGGAGAGATCCATGCAAAGAGACAAAATTAAATCATTATTCATTCCACCGTCAAGTCTAGGGGGGGTATCTATCCAGTCAACCATCCATACATTCGTTGAAATCTCCTCCCAGAATAAAATAAGCATCAAAATATTTTCTTTTTACCTTCCTAAGTTTATTCACTAAATGAGAGAACAATACTCTGTTGGATGCACGAGAGTTGTGACCATATACACAGCAAGCTATGAAGGTGGCATTATCTTGTTTGATTACAGCAATAACCCATCTGCCTTCATCAGAGCTCAAAGCTTCTAAAACGGTTCCTTTAAAACGGTGTAACATAACAGCAGTCCCAGCCGAGTGATTGCTGCCATGATTAAAGAAAATTGAGTTTCCCAATTGATTCCTCCAAAGCCTAACATCCACTTCCCCTGAGTGAATTTCTTGAAGAAAGATAAAATCAGCTGCACTTCTTTTACAAAATAAAAAATAGCTTTCCTTTTCAAATTGTCCCACAAACTTCAAACATTCAACGTTACAACAGACAAATATTTGAACTTGTACTCCATAAGAAGAACCACCAAACAATTTAAACAAACAATAAAAGAATAGCTTTCTTTAGATTTACCCTAAATGTAAAGGGAGAGGTGGTTAATAACCTAGAAGAGTATATTGGCTTCAAGGTGAAAAACAATTAGAGAGAGAGAAAAAAAAATGTCAAGATTAATATTGAGGATAACAACAATTAAGGAGGATCAAACATAATAACTTCCATGTTACACACAACTTAAAAGAGTTTTTATGCCGATAGTGTTGTTACCCGTTTTACGCGTTTTAGAATATAACATGAGATAGGTAGCCAGTGCAGTCAGTAACTCAGCTTAGGTAACATCCGAATAGAAGACTTGCTTCCCATCAATCAAAGCGAAGGAGCTGCGGAAGCTTGCTCTCTTGCCCTCCTCACGAGAGGCCATAGTTTGTCCCACGCTGCTCGATCGTCAGGAGACAGAGGCTCCGAAAGACGCAGTCTGTTTTCAGTTAGAAATTTGCAGCCTTTGGCAGCGCCCCAAATCATGTCACGATGCGACACAGTGAGAAGAGGATTATGATCGATCTGGCCTTACCATCAGCTCGTTTCAGTCCCAGACGGTGAGCGACATCGACACTGACCTGGAGCCTGTCTCCGATTCCAGGAGTGATCTTCTCTAGTATGTTAAGAACCACGCTTCGGACATCCTCTCCATCTTTTTCCGCAACGCCGAGCAACTTTAGACTCCATCTCCAACTGTAATGGCTACATTCCTGTACGCTTGCTTTCAATGATTTGTTTTCCTTTCTCAAAGCGTGGACCTCTGATTCTAGATGATTAAGAGCCTCTTTATGAATGCCAACATCCACAATGAGCTGTTGCACCGTCGCTGTCAGACTTTTGATTTGTTTCGAGGTTGCTTCGGAGGTAGTTTCGATCGCTGAAATCTTTTGAAAAGTCTTGTCGTGCCAGTTCGCGTATTGCAGCCAAGACCTTATCATTAGTATTTCCACTAACGTTAGATTCCACGCATTTCGATTTTTCACAGCTGGCTTCTGAAGAGTCTCAGAAAGGGCAGCGACAATAACCTCATTATCAAAGTCTGGACATATGTCAAACCATTGTGATTCCGTATCTCGCTGAAACTTCAGTCCTGTGCTACTAGAGGCCGATGCTGAATTCTCAAACTGATCAACTGTATCAGACGCCTTGGAAGCCATGTTGTCAAGCCAAGCTTGTTTAACTTTCTTCTTTCCTCTTTTTCCCATGCATAAAGATGTCAAAAGGCAATTATATGACTTTTTTTTTCTTTCCCTCACTTATCTCCACGTTATCAGCAGTCTAAGCAGTTGGTTATATCACCACTTCACCTTTATTTCCCTGTAGAGCAAACACACAACCGCCTACATCGCTGCCATCTTGGCCCATTCGCAAACTGGATATTGTGCACTAACATTTGAAATTAATGATTTAAAGATTACATTTGCATCTGTGTTTAATGCTGTCAAAATAAAAGTCCCATCACTGTCAAGCACTCATCAGCTAAGCAAAAATGACAAATATCAGCTTGTATATCAGACTTTATTTACTGATACCTTTAAATTAACCAGATTATTGTGATTGCTGCTATTGTATGGCTCAGAGTTTGCTCCTTCAAAGCTCAGGAGATGTAATGTTTTTGCTTGTGCTTTAAGTATCAACTCTGTCTCAGATGTTTGTCTCCTAATATTCCTTGATAACAATAAAAATAGATATAAATGAGCCAAATTCTTATAAACAATAAAAGCCAATATAAATAAAAACTAAAAAAAAAAAAAAAAAGGGTTTTGGACAGAAGCTTGGATCATTTGATTTTAGAAGAATTTTGTGAAATTATCAAAAAAAAAAAAAGTGCGTAGCAAAATTAATAAAACAAACTAAAATTAAAATGCAAACTAAAATATGATTCAAAATTCAAAATACAAATAAATATATAAATAATAGTACAATAACACTGGTTCATAATGAGATCCTTTGACTGTAGGCTTTGGTGTCTTGGCAAATCTAAGCACAGACTGAGATTTCTAAGACTCTAGAGGAGAAACGTGAGATTAATGGGTATTATTCTCAGCAGAAACTTCTAAGACTTTCTCCATTTACTCTCATTGCTCCCTGGAAGAAACAAATATTGTAGTGATTACAGTTTTTTCAATTGCTAACAAGCGTTTACCAATACTTAAAGTACTTTTTCTAAACTCTTAACACAGCAACACACCTACATCACACAATTAGACAAATAGTTAATTTTCTGGCCAAAACCACATTTTGTTAAATAAATACAAACATATTCAGCATTTAAAAATGCTGAATATGTTTTTCTACATATAACTCTATCAATACACAACAAACCCAATTCAAAATCGAGTCATTCGGTCAAAACATTAACACTAGTTTCTATCCAACAGAAACATAGAGTCAATCATAGCACAGTGACTGTCAAAATTCTAACAGTTGATGGCTTTACAAAAACTGCATTACTTGTCACGTTTCAGTTCTATAGTTTTCAGTTCCCCTTTCAGTCGGTCACTCCGAGTCACGTCGGATGACCGACGAAATTGGGATCTCGCCAGAGAGACCAATCCACTTCGAGTGTAACTAAATGAGCCAATGGACATTGGCATGCGGTAATTCGCATCCAGCTGCCACTGATCACAGCATGAGTATAAGAGGCAGCAGATGCACCGCATTAATTCATCCTTTCGCTTCAGAGCCGAGCAGCGGTGAATCACTGCTGCTCTCCTATCCTGCGAGTGAGAAAGAGCAAGCGAGTGCGGGCATTACAGCACAGCAGCGGTGGTCGCGATCTCACGGGAAGAAAAGGCGATTTCCATGAAGACAGTCACACTAGGAGTGTGCGGTGCCCAGCTCCCCTGCGTGCTTCAGCACTGAAAGAGCAAATTTCTCTAAAAGAGCAACACGGGTGATCGCGTCTTTTTAAAGATGTCTTATCACCCGTGCGTTTCTGGGTGTGGTCGGTTTCTGGAGCCTCAGGACGGTCATGATCGCTGCCTCACGTGTCTGGGCATTCAGCACACTGAGGAGGCTTTCGTGGATGGTTCATGTTCTTCTTGTGGGGACATGACCATCTCGGAGTTGCATAATAGACTCCGCTATGTCAAACATGGTTTGCTGCGATCCAGCGTTCGTCCCAGCACCCGGGGCAGCGCTGTGTCTGGTGGAGTCAGAGGTGATTTGAGGATCACAGTGAGGGCTTCCCCAAGAGGAGTTCCTCACCCCTCAAGCGCTCCGCAGCCAGTGGGGTTACCGTTGGAGCGGGCTGGGACCTCTGCAGAGTGGGGTACACCACCCGTTTCCTTCGGTGTTCCCCCTGATGAATAGATGTCGATTGCTGCATCAGAGGGTGAGCTCTCTCTCTCTGGGGATGACGACTCGGCTGCGTTGCCCCCTTCGGGTGTGGTAGCGTTATCCGAGCCAGACCCAGAGATGACGGCTATGCTTTCCCGGGCCACCGACAATGTCGGGCTCGTGTGGAATCCCCCACCGCGTCTCGATCCTTCGAGGCCGGACGAGTGGTTTCTCGGTGGGGGTCGTGCTGGTTCTCAGCGACCCCCTCCGGTGCCATTATTTTCGGAAGTGCATGAGGAGCTTACAAGATCATGGAAGGCACCTTTCACTGCCCGAAACAAGTCTTGTGGCTTCTCCGCCCTTACGACCCTCAATGGTGGGGCCACTTTGGGGTATGCGGGCATCCCCTCGGTGGAGCGGTCTGTGGCCATGCAACTGTGTCCAACAGCCGCTACCACCCTGCAGGGTGACCCGTGTCTCCCCTCACAGGCCTGTAAGTATTCGTCAGGTCTAACTGGCAGTGCTTATAGAGTCTGTGGGGAGGCGGCTTCTGCCCTCCACGCCATGGCGTTACTGCAGGTCCACCAGGCCAAAGCCCCGAAAGACCTGCACGAGGGTGGTCACGACCTGGAAGTTCTACATGAGCTGCGTGCTGCGACGGACCTCGCGCTTCGAGCGACGAAGATGACCACACAGTCTCTGGGTCGTGCGATGTCCACGCTAGTGGACCAGGAGCGCCATCTCTGGCTGTTTCTCGCTGACATGAAGGAGCAGGAGAAGATACAGTTCCTGAATGCAGACAGGCCTTTACGGCGACGCTGTCGAGAGCTTTGCCCAGCAGTTCTCGGCAGAACAGAAGCAGACTGAGGTGATCAAACACAGCGTCGTGGAGCCGGTCACAGGCAGGACGCCCAGCCCGTCCAAGCCCCCGCCAAACCTGGCGGCAAGCGCAAGTGCAAGAGGTCCTGAGACGGGCGACCCAGAGATGGAGGAGACTGCTCATCGGGAGATGGTGACCGCACCACTCCCTCCCCCAGAGGAGGGCCGGGTGGAGAATCTTTTGTTTCATTTTGTTTTTGTTCTGCCACTGGCCCAGCAGCCAGCGGTACCCAAAACATCAATAAAAGAGCGGTTTCCTCAATCTCTGGGTCTCAAGAGGAGGAGAGTGGTGAACCGTGCATCACCGGATCACTTCCCTCCTCCTCTCTTGCCAGCAGGCAGTGGGTGGTTGCCCAAGAGTACCCTTCCTACCCATTCGTGGAACCAGGTAAGGGCGGTAGCACTCGAGTCCCCGCTTCAAGTCGTCACACGCCGGGCTGTCACAAGCCTCAAGCCAGGTTCCTGTGTTTCCTCCTGCACGAGGAGGAATCAGGTGAGTGTTACATTGCACACCCAGACCCCGCCCCCTGCCGTCACAGGCCAGGCCGTCACAGGCCCCGGACTGGGTCCCTGTGTTCCACCTCGCTGCCCCACCGTGGGCACGTCGGTGGCCCCGTTGGTTCCGCTGGCACGGTCTCTCGGAGCCTGGCTAGCGCTCCCCAGTCCGTCCCGGTGGCTCCTCCGAACCATCAGACTCGGCTACGCGATTCAGTTCGCCCGGCGTCCCCCCAAGTTCAGGGGCATTCGGTTCACTTCAGTCAAGGCCATCGATGCCCCTGTCTTGCGTGCGGAAATCGCAGTCCTGCTGGTGAAGGATGCGATAGAGCCGGTCCCTCCAGCCGATATGAGGTCGGGGTTTTACAGCCCTTACTTCATTGTGCCCAAGAAAAGCAGTGGGTTAAGACCGATCTTGGATCTGCGAGTTTTGAACCGTGCACTTCACAAGATGCCGTTCAAGATGTTGACGCGGAAACGCATTTTCGGGTGCGTCCGTCCCCTAGATTGGTTTGCAGCGATCGACCTGAGGGACGTGTACTTTCATGTCTCGATCCTCCCGCAACACAGGCCATTCCTGCGATTCGCGTTCGAGGGTCGGGCATATCAGTACAAGGTCCTGCCCTTCAGGCAGCCCTTGTCACCCTCGCGTCTTCACCAAGGTCACGGAGGCGGCCCTTGTTCCCCTGAGAGAACGGGGTGTGCGCATCCTCAACTGCCTCGACGACTGGCTCATACTTGCACAGTCTCGCGAGCAGTTGTGCGCACACAGGGACCTGGTGCTCAGGCACCTCAGCCAGTTGGGTCTTTGGGTCAACTGGGAAAAGAGCAAACTCGTGCCAATGCAGAGGATCTCTTTTCTTGGCATGGAGTTGGATTCGGTCAGCCAGACAGCACGCCTCACCCAGGAACATGCTCAGTCAGTGCTGAACTGCCTCAAGACTTTATCAGGCAGGACAGCGGTCCCACTGAAATTTTTTCAGAGGCTCCTGGGGCATATGGCGGCAGCGGCGGCTGTAGTTCCGCTTGGTCTCCTCCATATGAGACCGCTTCAGCACTGGCTTCATGGCTGAGTCCCGAGGTGGGCGTGGCGACGCGGTACTCACCGGGTTCAGATTACACCGGCCTGCCACAGAACCTTCAGCCCGTGGACAGATCCCTCGTTCCTTCGGGCAGGAGTACCCCTGGAGCAGGTATCCAGGCATGCTGTGGTATTCACGGATGCCTCGGCCACCGGCTGGGGTGACACGTACAACGGGCACGCAGTGTCAGGGGTATGGACGGGTCCCCAACTGCATTGGCATATCAATTGCCTCAAGTTGCTGGCAGCCTCAGAGGGCGCCTTCAGGGCAGGAACGTTCTGATCCGTACGGACAACACTGCGACCGTTGCGTATATCAACCGGCAAGGCGGTTTACGCTCCCGTCGCATGTTGCAACTCGCCCGCCACCTCCTCCTCTGGAGTCAGAAGCATCTGAGGTCCCTTCGTGCCATCCACATCCCAGGAGTGTTCAATCAGGCGGCCGACGAGCTGTCTCAAGCGGCACTTACTGGGGAGTGGAGACTCCATCCCCAGGGGGTCCAGCTGATTTGGAGTCGGTTCGGAGCTGCTCAGGTAGACCTGTTTGCATCTCCGGAAACCACCCACTGCCAGTGGTTCTACTCCCTATCCGAGGCACAGATGCACTGGCACACAGCTGGCCCCAGGGCCTGCGCAAATATGCATTCCCCCCAGAGAGCCTGCTAGCACAGACACTGTGCAAGATCAGGGAGGACGAGGAGCAGGTCCTGTTAGTGGCTCCATATTGCCCCAACAGGACCTGGTTCCCGGAACTCATGCTCCTCGCGACAGCCCCTCCCTGGCCGATTCCTCTGAGGAAGGATCTACTTTCTCAGAGACGGGGCACCCTCTGGCACCCGCGTCCAGACTTGTGGAAACTCCATGTATGGTCCCTGGACGGGACGTGGAGGTTCTAGGTGACCTGCCCCAGGAAGTATCTCTCACTATTGCTTCAGCACGAGCACCGTCCACAAGACGGGCCTATGCGCTGAAGTGAAACCTGTTCGTCGAATGGTGTTCCTCTCACCATGAGGACCCCTGGAGATGTTCGATCAGAGCCGTGCTTTCCTTTTTGCAACAAGGGTTGGAGCGTAGGCTGTCCCCCTCCACCCTTAAGGTGTACGTTGCTGCTATTTCCGCCCACCATGACCCCATAGAGGGGAGGTCGGTGGGGAAGCACGATCTGGTCATCAGGTTTCTTAGGGGGGCCAGGAGGTTAAATCCTCCTAGGCCTCCCTCCCTACCCTCTTGGGATTTGGCATGGGTGCTAAGAGCCCTACGAACTGCCCCCTTTGAGCCGCTGCAGTCAGTCTAGTTGAAGTTTCTCTCTACGAAAACCCTACTCCTGACTGCGTTGGCCTCGATCAAGAGGGTGGGGGACCTGCAGGCATTTTCGGTCGATGAGTCGTGCCTTGAGTTTGGGCCGGCTGACTCCAGTGCAACACTGAGGCCCCGGACCGGCTATGTGCCCAAGGTTCCTACCACTCCATTGAGGGACCAGGTGTATGAACCTGCAAGCGCTGCCCCTGGAGGAGGCAGACCCAGCCCTACCTTTGCTCTGTCCTGTACGCGCACTGCTTCAGTACGTGGATAGAACTCAGAGCTTCAGGACCTCAGAACAGCTCTTTGTCTGTTACGGAGGACAGCAGAAGGGGAAGGCTGTCTCCAAGCAGAGGATGGCCCACTGGATAGTGGATGTCATCACTTTGGCCTACGAAGCACAAGGTGTGCCCTGCCCGCTCAGGTTGCATGCTCACTCCACTAGGGGTGTCGCATCGTCCTGGGCACTGGCTCGTGGTGCCTCGCTAGCAGACATCTATAGAGCTGCGGGTTGGGCGACTCCCAACACGTTCGCTAGGTTTTATAGCCTACGTGTCGAACCGGTTTCCTCCTGTGTTCTCACCTCAAATGGGTAGTGGCACTGAGAGGCCCGGCTCTGAGTCGGCTTGCAGCGTTCTTACACCTAATTCTCCAGAGAGTTCCTTAACCAGGCAAATCCTGTCGAGTCCTCCAGCACTTCGGCGTTTGGACGCGGCGGAGCGTCCTGCGCCAGGCCTTTCATCCAATGAATTCTTGAAATCTGGTGTGAGGCTAGTGCCCATATGAGACACCCTGCTGGGATCCCATATGTGTATTCGACGATATGCTTATTAGAGCCGTGTTTCCCCTGGCAGACCACGTTCTGCCGTCTGTAATGATGCAGCCTAATGATGCAGGTTACTTCACATGTCTAAATGTCACTTAACCCCCTCTGGGATGAGGTGACTCCGCAGTGTGCCTCTTCCAAGCGGAAGGGCACGCTTCCCAGTGTTATCCTAGTCCTACTGTTTGGGTTGCTCAAGGAACACCAGTAGTTGACCTTCTCTGTGTAGAGCGCCGGTCCTATCGTCTGCCTTATAGGAAGGATCAGGAGGCCTACACAGGGCACTGGAAGGGGCAGCTCCTGTGACGCTTTGGTAGGGATCCCAATTTCGTGAATCGGAGTGACCGACTGAAAGGGGAACGTCTCGGTTACGTATGTAACCCTCGTTCCCTGAAGGAGGGAATGGAGACGTCACGTCCCGTCACCACAGTCGCTGTACCACCGCTGAGCTGCCGGGTCACCGGCTCGGCTCCTCAGCGAAAGCATGAATTAATGCGGTGCACCTGCCGCTTATACTCACACTGTGATCAGCAGCAGCTGGATGCGAATTACCGCATGCCAATGTCCATTGGCTCATTTAGTTACACTCGAAGTGGATTGGTCTCTCTGGCGAGATCCCAATTTTGTCGGTCATCCAACGTGACGTCTCCGTTCCCTCCTTAAGGGAACGAGGGTTACATACGTAACCGAGACGTTTACCTTCAACTGAAACCCATTTTACATTTTTAAGTGTTAAATGTGTTTGTTCTTGGCAACATATTACAGTTTTTTACAATCATTTTTGCACTAATAACAGAAACTTCGTCATTTTTCAAAACTCTAGATACATAATTCACAACTGAAGATCAAAATGCACATTTTTCAAAACACTTAACACTTTTTCCAAAAGCTTGGATACAATACACATGGGCCAAAGATCTTTTGTTCACTGAACTAAAATCATGGTTCAAAATGACACAACTTAACATCAAAGTATAACTATTTCAAAATGCAACTCCCACATTACATCTGAATTGAGTGTTTATTCATTTCATTACAATGATCTAACCATCAATTGATACAACTGCTCAAAATGCTACGTAACTGTTGCATTACTCTTGAAGCATAGTTTTATGGAAAATTATGAACAACATTATGAAAGTGAAGCAACTGAGGACTGAGTATGTTCAGGTATGATCAGTTTCAAGATGCCTGTTGTTGGGAGAAAAAAAAAAATCCAAAAAATTCTATATCATTGTTATCAATATTTGTTTTTCCTACAATGAATGTCTGAGGGTGATAAAGCTGGAAGTTGATGAAAACCATTCATATTTTTGGATGAGGCAGGCTTTACCCTGGCCAAGACATGGATGAGAGGTTAAGAGCCCAGCGGTTGAGAGGGGCCCAGAACGATGTTCGCTGGGGGCCTAACCACTCCCCACTGAATGTGATTTTGAGGGGGCCCATAGCAAAATCAGTGCAATGGGCCCAGAATTCCTAGCGACGGCACTGAGAGCAATCATGGTTTCAGACCCATCCACAGTTTATCACCTTATATTTACCCCCATACTCCCCTTTCCTTACTGTAACCCGACTGAGGAGTTTTTCTCCACATGGAGGTGGAAGGTTTTCAATAGGCCCCGTCATAAACAAGTCACGCTTCTCCAGGCCATAGATGATGCATGCAATGACATCACAGGAGACCAATGTCAGGCCTGTATTTGCCATACCAGAAGATTTTTTCCAAGATCTTAAGCTAATGAAAACATCCATTATGATGTAGATAAGAACCTATGGCCAAATCCACAAGAAGGGTTGATAAAAACATACAAGTGCAGTAAGGAACACTCCAGTTGACATTTTACTGTAGGCCTACTGTAGTTTTTTCTTATCTTTTTTTTATCAAATTTTTTTCTCATTTAAAGTTTTTTGAAAAACCTGTTGCAAGTTGATTATTTCATCAATAATTTTCAAATTTTGTTTAATGATTCCAGTGTCTGTACTTTCCCCTCTAGTCTATTACAATGATGCATGAATGTGGAGAACCATAATGAAAGCTGCATCATGCGTTTTGAACGCCTATATATTTAATGTTTGTACTAACAAGTACACAGTGAAGCTATGGGTATCTTGTGTGTGGGTGATCTAAAGTAATATTCCAATGATATTTCATAATAAATTAGTTTTTTTAATCAATGCTTCTCCAAATGCAAGGCTTCTTTGAAAATATGAACGCAATATGCAAAGTTTTGAACATCGTGAACATTTTGAACAGCCTGTGTTACAAATAATGACTGTTTTGAGTTTTATGTCTAGAGTTTCGAAAAGCTCTAGACATAAACATGAAGGTTGTGTTATTAGTGCAAAAATGATTGTAAAAAAAACTGTATCTAAAACTGAATGAGTCATTACATTATAGAATGTACAATAGAAAAAATAGGGTCCCCTATGCAGAAATTCAATTGGAACCTTGACTGAAATTGCTTTTCAGTGGGTGGGGGTTGGGTGTGGATGGTGCCCCATGGTAGCTGATGCCAGGGATCAACAAAAATTCCAACATACATGGCCTTTGATTTCTATGCAAGCTTGTTTCCGTCACAGAATAAAAAAGTAAAGACAGTAATTGTGACCTTTTTATCTCACAATTCGGACTTCTATTATTGGAATTGCGAGTTTACGTCTTACAATTCAGACTTTATCAGAATTGTGAGATACTGTAAATTCACAATTGCAAGAAAAAAGTCAGAATTCTGAGATAAAGTCACAATTACCCTTTACCCTTTATATTCCATGACAGAAATAAGCTTTCATAGGTTCCACGTGTGTGAAAAAAACAAACAAACAAACATAAAAATGCACAGTCCAGCACACATTCTCACTCCTCTCCCCTACTACTTCTCCCTTTTTCTGATCCAACTATTCCTCTCCCTCTCCCAGGCATTATTTTTTCTCTCTCTCTGATTCGGTGTTGTTCTGCATCCCCAAAACAATTCAAAGAGGTCTTTTTTTACTCTGTGTTGTTGATGTAATAGAAAGAGCTTCAACACCAGACTATTCATCCAACTGAGACTGGAATCAGCTATTTCTAAATATTTCAGTGATCTTAAAAATGCTAATCAGTTGTTACAATATTTTATACAGAGATATTTTTTTTCAATACCTTTGAGCTGCTGTTGTTGCAGAAGTAGAAGCTTTATACTATATTTAAGGTTTGGAACATTAGGTCTTCATTTCTGAAATGGTGTGTTTAAGCATTTGTAAATAAGACTAAAAAAATCCATGATTTTGGTTTTGGGTAAGCTTGTATGAAAAGAAAATGTAAGCATTTTAGAAACATGGTAATTGACTGCATATTGTGTGAAAACAACATGAATTGTGTTAATGGTATGGTCACAACAGACGGATGTTGTGCTAATTGTGTTTAGAGTTTTGAAAATGTGACTACAGATTGGGCAAAAGGATGTTAGCAATTGAAAAAAAAACTGTAAATTGACAGATAAAGAGATGATTTTGTATGGTAAAGCAGTGAGATCTCTCACCTCCTCTCAAGTCAGCAGAAGCTGCCAGGTAGGCAAAATTATCCAGACTGATCACATCAATGATGGGACTGACCACACGCGTATGATCCTGCAGGAGAACACAAACCACAAATGACCAGTGTAATTATGGCTAAAAAACTTCGCAAGTATTTGATTTATTTAGTCGTTATTGTGTTTCAGGCCAGCTGAATGCAGAAGAAAGAAGGACACAAGCCATGTGTGTCTCCATGACCACCCTGCTTTAAGTTGAATTTGGAGAAAATTTTTTAATGCATGAAATTAAATTTAATCTATTTTCTCAATGCATTTTATAGATCTTATTATGAATGATTCATCCATATGTTTTTTTTGTTTTGTTTGTTTGTTTGTTTTGTTTTGTTTTGTTTTTTGATTTGGTAATGTTTAATTAAAACGATATAACTGGATCTTCTAAAACTCAAAAACCATCCAAATAGATTAGCCTAAACCAGTAGTATAATATAAACTAAACTGTTTAAATAAATGAAATGATTTTTTTTTTCTCCAAAAGAGGAAGAAAATACAGAGAGAAGGATTGTGGCAATCAGAAGAGAGAAAGATGTCAAATTTAGGGTCACTTCCTCAGCAGCTGCATTGCAAACCCCCTCACTGCAGCTGTATTTTATTGCCAAGGTAATATAACACAAAGTATAGTGTTATAAATGCACATACTACAAACTACAAATTTCTTTTGACATTTTAAAGTATTGCTTATCTTCATACCAGAGAGCTGTGAAGACCGCTAAATCCTCTTATTTCTCTGGTCTAATTGATAAGCATCATCAGACTCCTAAAGTTCTTTTTAATGTTATAAACTCTGTGTTAAATCCATCTGTCAGCATTATTCAACACTCTACCAATACTCTCTGTGAAGATTTTCTGAGATACTTTGGTGATAAAGTCTCTAATCTGAGGGCTCACATTTCAAGACACTGACTATGAAATACCAATAGCCACAAACTCTGTGACTACTTGGACAACTTTCAATCTGGTCTCCTTATAGTCTGTGAAGGACATAATTGTTAAACTGAAACATTCTTCTTCTCCCTGTGATATAGTACATCCTCGCTATCTGAGACAAATAATTAACATAGTGGGACCAGAGCTTGTGTCATTGCTGAATAAATGTTTGATATCTGGTTTATACCAGACAGTTTGAAAATGGCCACAGTCTTTCCTATCCTAAAAAAAACCTTCACTTGACACTACTGTTCTATCCAATTTTCGGCCAATATCTGTATTACCTTTTATTTCTAAGGTGATGGAAAAAATTGTGTTTTTACAGCTCCAGTCCTTTTTAACCAACAATTAGATTCATGAGACATTCCAGTCTGGGTTCAAATCTCTGCACAGTACTGAAACAGCTCTCGTAAAAGTTCTCAATGATGTTTTAATGGCTACTGATTCTGGAGATTCCATCATTTTAGTAATGCTGGATCTATCTTCAGCTTTTGATACTGTTGATCACGAGATCCTTATTTCTCGATTAGAATCTTTTGTTGGTTTGGGAGGTGCTGTTCTAAGTTGGTTTAAATCCTTTTTAACAAACAGAAGATTTATGGTTAAAATAGGTAATTGTACTTCATCTCTGGGTTATTTAACATGTTGTGTGCCTCAGGGCTCAATTTTAACTCCTACTCTTTTCTCTTTATACTTACTTCCTCTGGGTTCTGTTTTTAGAAAGCATGGTGTTTCTTTTCATTGTTACGCCAATGACATGCAAATATATTTACAGTCTACTAAGAAAAAAGAAAGTGCTGTTAATACTTTATCTGCTTGTCTTGATGATGTTAAATCTTGGCTTTCAAAAAATTTTCTGTTCTTAAACAGATAAAACGGAGGTCATAGGTTTTAGCTCCTCAGACTCTAGGCATCAAAATCAACTTGATTTTAAGCATCTGCATTCATTTATTTCTCCTCGTGCGAAATTTGTGGTGTAGAGTTTGATAATCGCTTGAAATTTGATAAACAGATAAGTTCTGTTGTAGGTTCCAGCTTCTTCTACCTTTGGTCCCTTTCTAAAATTAAACCATTTCTTTCTGAAGTTTCTCTAGAGACTGCCATCCATGCCTTCATTACGTCATGGCTGGATTACTATAATTCTCTGTATTATGGCATCTCAAAAACACAAATTTCTCGATTACAAATAGTGCAAAATGCGGCAGCTAGATTTCTGAAGGGATGTAAAAAATTTGACCATATTACACCCATTCTGAGATCCCTGCACTGGTTGCCTGTTCAGCACAGGATTGAGTTTAAAATTCTTCTACTTATTTATAAATCATTAAACAATTTAGCTCCGCCATATCTTATAAACTTACTTCACCATTACATCCCTACAAGACGACTATGATCCGAGGAAAAATTTCTCCTCCAGATCCCTCGCACTCGTCTAAAGACGAGAGGAAATAGGGCGTTTGAAGTGGCTGGTCCTACTCTCTGGAATAACTTACCTTCTCATATTAGAATGGCCCCCACTTTATCTGAGTTCAAATCCTGCCTAAAAACTCATCTTTTTACTTTGACTTTTAATATTTGATCTTATCTTAGACTTGCTATTTGTATTTGATATTATCTTATTAATTTTTCTTACTGTATTTTTGCTATTGATATTGTACAGAACTTTGGTCGCCTTCTAGCTGTTTTTAAATGTGCTTTAGAAATAAACTTGAACTTGAACTTGAACTTGAACATACAATACTTTCAAAATGAAAAATGTGGCTAGATTTAAGATGTTAATCATTGTAGAAATGCATCATCTGATTCTGTGGATTTGCAGCGTTCCCTGATGCAGAGATCTAGTGTGTTCTTTGCTTCTTTGAAACTTTGCTTGCTGCAGTGCATATACTTGTGCATACATAAAACTATTTTACGAGCATGTAAGCATGCGTATGTCGCATAAAAAAATGTGTGCTGGGGAAGTTCATATTACAACTGCATAAGGAAATCAAGTGTTTTCAATTAGAGCTGGCGCTGTAGGCAATCATGCTGAACTCTGCGCTCACAGCTCGAGTATGTGCAGGGAAGCCCAAAAATCCATCTGCAATACATCCCACCTACAGCAGATTCATAGATTCATACAGCGATTGACATCAGGACACTCCACTCAGAAGAAGCCTGTGGCTTGACAGTTCCTTTTCTTAAAGGGGTCATATGATGCGATTTCAAGTTTTACTTTCTCTTTGGAGTGTTACAAGCTGTTTGTGCATAGATAAGATCCCTGAAGCTGCAAAGACTAAAGTCTCAAAATCAAAGAGATATTCTTTATAAAAGTTAAGACTCGACCACACCCCCCTAAAACGGCTCATTCAAACACGCCCCCACATGTCTTCATCTGTGTGGGAAGATTTGCATAACACCGCCCAAATGTATACACAAAGAAAGAGGGCGGGACTTTTATTCTCGCTGTAGTGTTGTTGCTGCCGCCAGCGCCATGTCCTGGAAATGCTTTGTCTCGTTGTGAAAGCGAAACTACTTTGTTTGGGCTTCCAAAAGAAGACACAACTACAAATCAGTGGTTAAGTTGTATTTATAACACTGTTCCAGAACAGTTCAACCCAAATATTCGAGTGTGTGCAGTGCATTTTACAGAGGACTGTTTCCTGAACCTGGGAGTAGTTGCCAGCTGTGCTCAAAGACTGTTTCTATAAAGTGGGGCAATTCCAACTTTGCAAGGACAGTCTGGCGCTTCTGACTCACAGCCTGTAAGTATGTTTTTATATTTAAAGAATTTGCCACTGATGATTCAAACACGAGTTTTGAGCTGTGTAGAGTAGTGCTTGTTGTTTGTCGTTTCTCCGATCACAAATACAGATGCAACGCAACGCGTAAAAAGACAGTATAACTCATTATAATCAGTAATTATGTCCCCACTGGATGCAACAAATGCCTCGTTTATAATGGGTTTTATTGTTTTTGTGTTGTCACGCCGGGACACGGCATCACAATACCGTAAGTGGCGTAACATTTCTGTCTCACGCTTGAGGTATTTGACACAACGCACTGGATAGCTGGCCAATCAGAGGACGCCTCGCTTCTCAGAACAAAAAAAAAAATTTAATCTAAACTCAAAAGCTTTCTATCCTGTTGTTATTGTAAAAGTTTAGTAAATAGATTAAAAAATAAATAAATAAAAAGTAAAAAATGAAAAATTATATATTTTAATTTACAATGGCTGCATACTGTCCTAAAACACTTTCCACACTGCAAATGTAATAAGAAAAAAAAAAATAGGGAAAAAAAATAGAGAATTTTGTAAATCTAAATTTTGACATTTAACAAAACTTGCTTTTGTTGTGCATTTAATAAATTTGTATTTTTGTGTTCTGAATTTTTAGGGGTGAAACTAGTGGTAATCATTCAAATTCTAATATTACGTAATTCAGAATTCTCTAAAAACATGAAGCTGTAACTTGATAATCTTAATATTTACAACTAATTTGACCTTTTTAAACATCTGCTGTTCAAAAATACGCCACAAAAAATTATTTTACAATTCAAAGTGACAATATTCAAATTTTCTCACTCCATATATTTCAAGCTATTTATTAGTCTGGCTGTTGCTCAAGGCTTCAGACGCTGATTTTCTTTTAAAGTATTGTTTGAGGAGAGACAGTGTGTGTTTCTTTCAGTGTGTATCATTAGATTTCTTACAGCGCTCAGATTATTCAGACATGCATATTAAAAGTATTAAAAAATAATGACCCTTGAGTCAAAAACGGAAAAACAGGAGCATTCATGGACATTAAAACCAGACTGTAGTCAAATAGAATATTAAAAAATAATGGTTTTACACCATGTTTTAGTAAGTGTCTAAACTGCTTTCTGATGCTCAAGTGCCTTGATTTTACATTTGATATAACTACATTTTCATAGTTACATCTGAAGAAAATGTGACCAAAGAAAAAGTCCACCCTCATGTCTTCAACAATCAGCAGATTTGAGCAATCATCCAGAATCACTGCCTGCAGCACAAACACAGGATCACATACACACTGAAGGTATACTGAGAAAAACTAGGCTCTTGGCTCCATAAAGCTCTTATGCTGCAGAAAAGTGGTTGAGGAGATGATGATGATGATGATGATAATCGCTCTTGATGATTTAGGACGAGAGAGGCTACATGGTGCAGCTGTGAGAAGACAAACGCTCTGATTCTGGGAAAATCTCCCTCTGAAGAACCAGACTGGACTCAGGCCATTAATGACTCATTACTGACTCTCCGCACTCACCATGTTAAAGCAGCATCAGCGGTCGAGCACGAAGAGATCAAGTATCTCAAGTGAAAAATCTGATCAAACTCTACAATAATCTCCTGCAAATTCATCTGTCCCTAGGTACAAGCCTGTCAAATCAGCTAGATGTAACATGGACAGGTTGCATGGCATGCATCATCCTCTGAAACCGTGAATAAAACTTAACAAGGTAAAAGGAAATATGACCTAGACTACAATAAACACAGAAGAATAAACATGATCACAATGTGTTTTGTGCTGTGAGAGAATGAAAATTCAAATGACATTAGAAATGCTTAATCTTCCAAAACGTCAACCGTTTCGCGTAATCTAGATTTAGGACATTTGTGTTTAATTTTGTACAGTAAACACTTGTAGAAGTGTTTGCATCACCACTCGACGTCCAATGAAAAATCTGAGTCCTGAAGCAAAAGCAGTCGAGAAGCGCTGCTCTGTACCAGACATGATCAATGTTTCTCTTAAGTATTCATGCACAGCTGTGTACTTCTGATGCTCCCACGCAAAAAAAAAACTTTAAAATGTTTGGAAAATGGCTAGATGCCATAAATCCATCATGATAAATTGTAAATACTGGCTTCTGACTAATTGGACTAACTGTCACTACGTGACACATTAATTTGTACCAAAAGGTTTGATTGTTTGCACAATGTTCGATGTCAACAATCAACTACACTACCTGTCAAAAGTCGGGAATAATTACAATCTATTCTATAAAGTTTTATAAAGATATCTCACCAAAGCTGCAATTATTTGATCAAAAATACAGTAAAAACAGGAAAACTGTGAAATATTATCACAATTTACAATAATTGTTTTCTATTTTAATATATTGTTAAATGTAATTTATTCCTGTGATGCAAAGCTGAATTTTCAGCTTTATTTCAGTCTTTAGTGTCACATGATATTCAAATAGAGAACAATTATTTTAAAGGGTAATAATATTTCAAAATTTACTCTTTTAACTGTATTTTTGATTAACTGCAGCCTTGGTGAGCTGAAGAAGTCTCTTTCAAAAAAAAAGTATATATGGATAGTATATATGGGAGGTGGTTTTTTTTTTTTTTTGCAATCTAAAAGTTTATAAAGCCTGTTGATTTTGATTATCTAACTATGCACAATTACATTGCTAGTTTCATTTCTGTTGGTGTTAAGCATTGTTTTATCCCTGTCGTCTTACTCTGTCACAACAGATTGAGAAGCTCTGATCTAGATAAATTATTATTAAATATGTATCACCCTGGAACAGTTACATATTTTTTTAATTTGTAAATATTTTATAATTTTATATATCTGTATGTTTTGAGATACTGTAGATAAATAAGGGCATTTATCATACTGTACCTAATAAAGTAATAAACTGTTATGTATTGGAACACTTTTCATTTTGATAGAATTTCTTTGTTAATAATTGTGGTTGTGTTTTGCACGCTCGTGATGTGTTACCTCTTTGACTCTCTGGATCATGGGCTGCAGCCAGTCTGTGTTGACCTCACAGTGACTGTCCAGGAAGGTGAGGATGGAGGCCGACGCCGCAGAGGCCCCTCTGACACGAGACCGGATCAGACCTGATCAACACCAGCACGTTCATTATAACACATCACCATCCCAAAATAATTAGAACAACACCAAATAATACATTCAGTGAGTGCACGATTGAAGTTTGTCAGTTGAGGCTGGTAAAGGCCACATTAAATCTAAATGGGAGTTTTGTGCCAGTTTAATCCATGTCTGCTAGACTTTAGTACATTAACACACAACTTCATCTGTATGTTAATGCACTAAAGCTGATAAAATTAACCTTAAGCAGATATACAAAAACATTTAAAAGTTTGGGGTCAATCAGATTTAATGTTTTTTTTTTTTTTGTTTAATGTTAATGTTTTTGAAAAGTCTCTTCTGCTCACTAAGTCTGCAATTATTTGATTAAAAATACAGCAAAAAAAAAAAAAAAAAAAGTAAAATGTTATTACAACTTAAACTAAGTGTTTCTATTTGAATATATGTTAAAATGTAATTTATTCCTGTGATTAAAGCTGAATTTTCAGTATCATTACTCCAGTGTCACATGATCCTTCAGAAATCATTCTAATAAGCTGATTTCCTGCTCAAGAAACATTTCTGATTATTATCAATGTTGAAAACAGTCAATTTAATGATCAATTAAATTGATAAATTTAATCCTTAGTTACTGAATTAAATAATAATTATTTTTTTAATCTCACTCACCCAAAACTTTGGAATGAAAGTGTGAGTATTTAAACTTTGCAGTCTTTTAATATGTCCTGACAGAATTTACAGTTTTATGTGAATTATTCCTGATGGAAGATGTCATTCTTATGTTTGTTTGTTTAGCACTATATACTCAAAAATGCATCTAAATGAGATCTAAATTAACTGGTATTACTCATGTCAAAATATTATAAATAAATATATTAAATTTATACCAACCAAACTGATTTTTATAGGTTAAATCATGTAGCTCTTTAAGGTAACAATCGCAGATGACCACTTTTTGTTAAAAATATTGCAAATACAAAAGCAAAATTAATTACACAATATACTGTCAATATGTATTTATTATAAAATTAAACATTTTTAATGTTAGTATATGAATGTATCTCCACTCCTCCTATCACACGTACCTTCCCGGCGCTCATTTCTCAGACAGCGCACCTTTGGGATCTGAGAGAGAAGTCGACAGTCTTTAGCTACAGAGACATAGAGAGACAGAGACAGAGAGAGGGACATCAGATTTCCCAGAATGCACTAACAAGTGAGTGTGCAGCACATATGTGTATTTCAACATTTCAACATGATCACTTTAATGGACGGTTAAGACTGTAATATACAAGATAAACAGTCCATGAATGAAAAAAAAAAAAAAACACGCACACGCACACACACACACACAAACACAAGGGAAGCGTGTCCGCAGCTGACCTTTGAGGAGTAAGGATTAATTACAGCGGGATCACACTGACAAATCAGGTAAATCTACACCTCTAGAGGAACTAAAACCACTCACAGGCCAGGAATCCAGAAACAGAACTGCTTCAATTTGTAATTAAATGATTTGCATTATGTTCGGCTAAACTAATGCTTATTGAACATCTGCATTCTTCTGCTGATGTGGGACAAACACCATACTAAAAATACACTGAAAATCAACAGCAGCAGTTTGCAGCTTCAGCTGAATGTGATTATAGGCAAGGCAAGGCAATGCAAGTTTATTTATATAGCACATTTCATACAAAGTGGTAATTCAAAGTGCTTTACATAAAAGGAAGTGAAATAGTCATTAAAAAAAATAATAATCACAACAATAAAAACAAGGAATTAAAAACATAATAAAAAAACATGGAAATGATATAAAAATTGAATTAAAATGATTTTAAAACAGTTTAGAATAGAAAAGGATTATACATAAAATACAGTGCAATTAGTTCAGACGTAGCACAGTGCTCATTCAACAAATGCACAGCTGAACAGATGAGTTTTGAGTCTGGATTTAAATGTGGTTAATGTTTTAGCACATCTGATCTCTTATGGAAGCTGGTTCCAAATGCTGGCGGCATAAGAGCTAAAACCGGACTCCCCTTGTTTTGTGTGAACCCTTGGTGTTTCTAACTGACTAGACCCTAATGATCTGAGTGGTCTGTTAGGTTTATATTCAGTGAGCATATCTGCAATGTATTTAGGTCCTAGGCCATTGAGTGATTTATAAACAAGTAAAAGTACTTTAAAATCAATCCTAAATGTAACTGGAAGCAAGTGTAAGGACCTGAGGACTGGTGTGATATGCTCAGATTTTCTGGTTCTTGTCAGAATCCTGGCAGCAGCGTTCTGGATGAGCTGCAGCTGTTTAATGGTCTTCTTGGGAAGGAGACCATTACAATAATCCACGCTGCTGGTGATAAAGGCATGAACAAGTTTCTCCAAGTCTTGACTGGAAACAAAACATCTAATTCTTGCAATGTTTTTGAGATGATAGTATGCTGATTTAGTTACTGCTTTGACATGACTGCTAAAACTAAGGTCTGTCTCCAGAATCACCCCAAGATTTTTGACTTGATTTTTAGTTGTTTGACCCCTAGAGTCAAGGTATGCATTCACCTTGAGAACTTCATCTTTGTTTCCAAATGCAATGACTTCAGTTTTCTCCTTGTTTAACTGAAGAAAGTTCTGGCACATCCAACTGTTAATTTCATTAATGCATTGGCAGAGGGAGTCAATGGGGCTATAGTCATTTGAAGATAAGGCTAGGTAAATCTGGGTATCATCAGCATAGCTGTGATAGGCAATTTGGTTCTTTCTCATTATTTGACTTAGTGGGAGCATATACAGGCTAAACAAGAGCGGTGCAAGAACCGAGCCTTGTGGGACTCTGCATGTCATGGACGTCCACTTAGACTTATGCTCTCCTATACTCACATAATAACCTCTCCCTTCTAAGTATGACCTGAACCATTTGAGTAACATCCCAGAAAGCCCAACCCAGTTTTCCTAATGTGACCAATCAGCATAATCATTCTAATATGCTGATTTGCTACTCAAACTTCTCTGATTTTAAATGTTGAAAAAAGATGTGCTGCTTCATATTTTTGTGGTTTCCTGGTTGCAAGCTTTTTTGTTTTTGTTGAGCTCTGTACACACTGAAAAAATATAAAATCTATAATAACTGTTTTTCTTCAAGACAAAAATATAATTCAACATCATGAAGCAGTGCTATTTCAGCATCGCTGATACAGTATCAACTTCAGTATCAACTGCTTACACACATTTTTCAAAACTTTACACACAAATCCAAGAACTGCACACACAAAATGCAAAATGCCTCACATCTCTTGCAAAAGGAAGCACTGCATTCAAAATATCACAAACACATCTCAAAAGCAAACATTTCCAAACACCTTTGCCATAATATTAATTCCTGTTAGATTTTTGTGTGTAACATTGAGAATTGTGTTGTGCAAAAAGTGTTTTATGAAACTGAAAACTGAGTCAAAGGCCGAGAATTAGTGTATGGTTTTGCAGATTTGGTGTGTGGCTCTGGTGTTTGAGTGTCAGCTTTCAGAAATTGTGTGACAAGTAGCGATGTAACAATTCACTCAACTCACAATTCGATTCAATTCGATTCACGATTTTTTTTAACAAAATAAGATTTAAGACAAATTATAAATTAAATGTGTCCTTTTATTATTGTCAGGATTTTAGACTGTCTTTGTTGTGTTTTCCCTCCCCATGTGCTCTGTGACCCAGTTTCTCCCCAGTCTATTTAGTTTGATTATGATCCCATGCACCTGTGTTTCCCCAATTATGCCTTGTACTTAAGTTTCAGTCTGTGAGTTCTGTCTTTGTCGGGTCTACTATAGTCTCAGCCTCAGATGTCACACCCACGGACCGTTGGCTAAACGTCTGATGCATATGGCACACAAAAGTGGAAACACTTCTGGATTTTCGAAGTCGTCATCGGATTGGTTGAATCATACAGGATTTCCAGGAGCCGTGTGTTTCATGTTCTTTAACATTCCGCCTGGAAACAAAGATGCCATGGCGCCAAACCCCCTCATGAAAGAAGAAAGCCATCGTGTTCACAACTGTGACGACGAGCGCTTATCAGGATCAACTAAACGCTGGATTTTCAAAAGTATGTGAAATATTCAAAGTTCGCGGCATAGAATCTTTAAAATATGTCCGAGAGTTTTACACACCGGTCTGTTATTGTGGCGACATTTCCACGCCCCGAAATGTGACGCTGAATGAAACAAACTGTGACTGGTTGTTTGACATGTCGTTCAAACGGCCTCATGGGCGGGCCTTGGCCAATGAAGGCTGCCATGGATTCCAGACTACGCGAGACTAGGTCTACTATGTTGTGTTCGTGTGTCTTCTCCTGTTCCCTGTGTGGATATACCCTGTGTTTTTGGATTTATTAAAGACTATTTCGATTATCCACGGCTCCATGTTCCTTTCGGCAGCGACCATGACAGAAGACCCGACCTAAAACAGTTACCTGTGTGTTTCCCCTCCGTTTTTGTTTCTGTCTTTTTTCCCAGTGTTTTGTTTCCGTAGTGTTTCCCTGGATGGATGCCCTTCTTCGTCCCGAATACCTCCTCCTCCTGCTAGAACAGGGGGACAGATCTCTCGAGGACCATACGAGACTGTTCCTGCTCTTAGCTAACACCACCAGTTACCTGGACGACGCGCTCTGTGCGTTCTACGTTCTCTGTGCGAGAGCAGCCGACCACGCCCGCCATGAAGGAGCAAGCTGTGGACGGTGAGAGCATGGAGAGGAGCTCCACCCACTACACCGTGGCTGAGGGTGAGCTGATCGTGCATCTGGGACTGCTGGACTTCGAGGGGGACCTTATCGACTGGGAAACAGAGATGGAAGCTGACTTGCCCCCTCTCCTCTCTCCTTCATCCCCTCTGGTCCCGTCCAGCCCTCCTTCATCTCTTGTCCCCACGTCCAGTCCAGAGTGGGCTCCCGTTTCCCAGTCCAGCCGAGTTCCCTGGAGGGCAGCCCTGAGAGCCCACGAATATTCACCCACCCGCCCGCTCATGCCTCCTCCACCGCTGTCGACCGGGAGCCCCTCTGCTCGCCCTCAGCCCACCATCTATATGGTGCTAGCTCCACGGATCTGCCATCCTCCATTATCGCCAGGGCTGGAGTATCCCTCACCTCCGCCTCCAGCCTCCGAGGCCCGGTGGCTCCACCTCGGCTCCTAGCTCCCTCACCTCCACCGTCACCCGTCGTTCCACCAGCTCCACCGGGCTCCCTCGTCCATCCGGCTCTGCCTTGGTCAGGCGTCGACCCGCCATCGCCTCAGGACTCCGCTCCTCCAGCTGCACCTTGTCGCTCTGTCCCACCGGCTCCGTTGGGCTCCTCCCTCCCGTCAACTCTACCTTGGTCCTCAGTCACTCCGGCTCCACCGCGAATCTCCGGATCTCCGCCTCGGTCACCAGAGCCCTCGGCTCCACCCTGGTCCCCCGGATCCTCGCCATCCCCCTGGCTCGTTGGCTCTCCGTCTCCGACTCGGGCCACCTGGAGCCGGTGGTCATTCCTCCTCCATGGCTCCTCCCTCCATCGGTTCCACCGTGGGCCGCCATTATGGCTGTGGCCTGGGTCCAGCTTGGCTCCTCCTGCTCCAAGCCCCTCTTGTCTCCTCCCTGGCCCCTTCCTCCTGGATTACCCCCCTGGACTCTGTCTACCGCCCCCCTCTCGGGTGTCCGTCCTCCTCCGGATCCTCCTCCCTAGTTCCCACCCGCCCCTCCCCATGTTGTTTCTACGGTGCGAGGACACGCCTTCCGGCAGGGGGGCGTAATGTTAGTTAAAATAAGATTTAAGACAAATTATAAATTAAATGTGTCCTTTTATTATTGTCAGGATTTTAGACTGTCTTTGTTGTGTTTTCCCTCCCCATGTGCTCTGTGACCCAGTTTCTCCCCAGTCTAATTAGTTTGATTATGATCCCATGCACCTGTGTTTCCCCAATTATCCCTTGTACTTAAGTGTACACTCTAACGCTTAAAGCGTTTCCTTGGTTTCCGCTGTAAACAAAGCAGCGCTGCACTTATGAACTTTAATATGCATTATACAGAGGCAAGATGAAAAGAAAAAATACCATCTAAACTTTTCTAAAGACAGTAAGTTCCCCTCAGACAAGTAAAGATTTTGTGTGTAAAAAAAAAAACTGTAATATTTTGAAAATATTTTGAATTAAATTTAATATTTATATTTTCTGCTTTTACTTTCATTTTAAAGTTGTATTAATTCTGCTGGGATTTTTTTAAACATTTTTATTATTTTTATGCCTATATTTTCTAAACTTTTATTGATTTTAGTTTATGTAGTTTTAGTTATATTAATACTTGAACTTTAAATGACAATGAGAAACGTTGTCTTGGCAAATAGCTGAAATAAAATAAGTTTTTTGTTTGTTTGTTTTTGTATTTTATTTGATTTTAGTCAATGTTTATTTTATTTCATGTAACAATTTTTTTTTCACGGTTTTTGTTTTATTTGTATTTTTTGTTAATGATAATAACCTTGCACTGAACTTACCCATATATACCAACAAAACTATTTTTAACGGGTTAAATCAGGTAGAAATACACTTATGGAATCATTAGGGAAATTTTTTTAACTGGAATCAGAAGCAGAATTTCCATTCTTCCCGACAGTTGTTCTGATTTGAATATATTGAATGTGTGTGTGTGTGTGTGTGTGTGTGTGTGTGTGTTGGAGAATGAAGCCGCAGAGGAAGGGTGGCAGATGGTGATGGGGAGGATAAAGCACAGATTACTGTCAGGACAAAGTTAAGTCACACTCACTCACTTTCATGGCAGATGTCAGCGAGCCGCATGTGTCTCACAAACGTGTGTGTGGATGGACTGTTGTGATTTGTTTTGAAGGAGGAAATGGAATGTGTGTGAAATGTGTATTCTGTGTTAATTACAAAGGAATCCACAGCATCACAATCGATTTTCTGCTTAAATCGGTCCAACTCCTCACACTGTCATGTGGCTGGATGCCAGGATGTGATTGCTAAGTGTTTTTAGCATGTTGCTTTTGAGGTTGCTAGGGTTTTCTAGGTGATTGTTTATTGGGTCCTATGAAATCCATTTTTTCCCCAAAAGTCTGTGTTTTTAAATGTTATGGATTCCATTTTAATAGTCTGATTAAAATGTAATAATCAAAAGGTATGTCTAGTCAATTAAATTAAGAAAATTGTAACAATTTAATAATTCATTAAAATGTAAAAATGCACTGTACAACAAATCCTGTTGTTTTTACAAAACAAAATTGGTATCTGTTATACAGTAAAAATGCAAACAACTGGCAAATTTTACACTTAGTTTACACTTTCACTTAGAAAAACCAGCAAATTTTATAGTTAAAAAAAATGGTTTTAATACACAAAAATAAAAATCCTTTAACACATACTGATACTTTAACATATAGGCTACTGAGTCTGAACACCAAACCACACATCACACTAAAACAATTCAATAACTGATTAAAAAAAAAAAAAAAGTAAGAAGAAACATCAAAGATGAAAAAACATCTAACTGCATTGTCACACAGGGAATTCTGAGAGTTTCCATTTACTTTTTTTTTTTTTTTTTAATTATTGTAAATTATAATTTAACTACTTTTTACCAAAAACTAAAATTACATTTAATGTCCCAATCTATTACAGTTTTCCAAGTTTTAATTGTAACATTTATGTAGTCTTTTACTGTTATAATTACTTTTTATAGTGTTATTGTGGTCTATGTTTGGTTTTTATTTTTCAGAAATTATGACTTGTTTTTTTTAGTTTCTCTGGATTTTATATTTTGCGATTTAATACAAATTTATTATCAAAAACTGTGGTGATAAAATTAATGCATACAACTTTAACAATTTAATGATTCTAAAATGTAATAAAATACAATTTAAATCCTTTAAATGAAACAATTCCTTTATTTTTTTAGCAATACAGAATGAATAGCACAGTTTTTCTCTTTAAATTTAAAATTACTGTTTAAAAACCTGGACAAAAATATTGCACGATATTCCATAAAGTTAAACCAAACTTTTATTTGGCAGGTTGTAGACCACTTGAGATGGACTGACCCGACAGTGAGGAATGAATTGCACGCTTGAGTTTATCACTCTTAAATCTAAATATAAGTAGTAGCAACAACAATACGTATCTTAACCAACAGCACAAAAAGCCAATGAGATACAGTGAGAAAAAGTAAGAAATCTGCCAAGTGTTTGTGATGATCTGCATGTGTCCAAACACTGAGCCGGTCACATGGTCCTGCTGATGAAAGCAGAGATCAGGCGTGTGATTAAGACGAGTGTAAACAGGATTTAAAGGTGCAGTGGAAATCCTGTTTTACCCTTCAGAACACTGAAGCTCATCTGCAGAAGCGCTGCTGCTGTAAACCCTGTCAGGACCGCTGCGAGCTGGCACCTCTAGCGCTAATTATTACACGCTCATTCACAAACACACACAACAACCTGATCAAACCTTCATCAACAACACCTCCTATCTGCTGCATGGAGCTGTTATTGCTTTGGCTTCATTGATGGCAGTCCAAAAGTTGCTTTGTATGTACGATATTTTTTATTTAAATTGCAAATACTTTGTTAATGTCACAGATTCACCAGACTCAACACTTTAATATAAGGTTTGATTCAAATATGAGAAAAATGCCATAGGTTGGTGTATTGACAAAATTAAATCATAAAAATTTTAAATCAAAATAAGCACTTTTAAAATAAAAACAAACAAAACTAAAGAAAAAGAAGTAACACTTTAATTTAGGGACAATTCTCACTATTAACTAGTTGCTTATGAGCAACATTACTACTATACTGGCTGTTTATTAGTACTTATAAAGCACATATTAATGCCTTATTCTGCATGACTTTGCTTTAGATTCCTTAATTCTATTACATACCTACACTTAACAGCTACCTTAATAACTATTAAAAAGCAGTTGTAAAAAGTTGTAGTTAACGGTTAGTTTAATAGTGAGAACTGGTCCCCAAACTAAAGTGTGACCAAAAAAGATGAAATATTTTATTTATTTACCTGCTTGTAATGTGACTATTTACCAACATCAGAGAACTGTGAAAAGAATATAATTCAGTGTGAACTGAATATAATATTTTCAGACACATACTGTAATTTCATGTTAATTGCAATTAAATTTAAATGTTTCATATTTTAAATTTATATCACATGCATTTAGTTGAACCTAAGATTATTTATTTATTTTATTTATTTATTTTTTTTTTTTTGACACACTAAAGTAGGACATATGTAATTTCATAATTACTATTATTGTCATTTAAATATTGTTAAAGTGCACTGGAGAATGTATTGACAAGCATTTATGGTAAACTGTGATTATGCAAATGTGTTGTCCATTTATTGAAATACTTACTTAATCTGCAAGTGATTATTTTAGGTCAAAAATATTTGGGAATCCCTGAGCTGATGCATAAAATATCATAAACTACAAATATACAATGCTTTTGTTATTATTATTATTATATTATATTAATCTAGGTTCATTTCCATTAACCTATCAACAACATTTTTAACATTTTAAGATGTATAAAATAATAATTAACTTGAATTAACAATGAAAAAGGGTATATTTATAAATTAACGTTTTTTTATTGCCTTTTTATTGCATTTGTGCCAGGTCATTTTAGTCAGTAATTAAATCATTCAGATCAACAATCTGCTCTATAAATCAAGCATAGTATCACACATAAAACCTGGGGCGTGTTGTAGTTTATTCAGCAACAAACCGAAAGCTCATTTAAATTATTGCAGAGCTTTCCGTTCAGCCGACAGCCCTGAATAAACTCAGAGCTGCGCTACATCCAGATGTAAGGAGCACTGAATATTTCACTGATAACAAAATAGTTCAAGATACTGACTATATGAGCCTGACTATAGCAGAACTTAATGGCATGAACTTTACATGAACTATCTTTGAAGTAAATGCACAACTTCTTATCTTTGGCCATATCTGAGGTTAGAGGATCTTTTTAGTTTTTTTAGTTTAAGTCCAGTTATATTTAAAGAATGACTTAGTGCAAATAGAAGCAGATGTTATTTGTATCTCAGTGTGTTGTAGTATAAAAAAGCATGCAGTAATAACAACAACATATTCTAGATAGGCAGAACTTAACTGGCTCGTAAAGAGTCTTCCAGGATTTTAGTTCAGAAACCTGAAATTAATTAGGCTTGAACCCTTGAACCACCTTTAGCAGTAGAGCAGTTTTATCATTGTCAGCATGAGAAGTGCGTGCGTGCGTGCGTGTGTGTGTGAGTGTGTGAGTGTGTGTGTGTGTGTTTTTTGAGATGTGCATGTGTGCTCCATGCCAAAAGAAGGAGAGTGTAAAGCTCCGCCTGAGCTGGACACATGATCTCTGTAAAGGAAAAATCCCGTCTCTCTTTAGCACTCCACAACATTAATCACAACAGAGCTACACATCTGATTGTGCCGTTTGTTTCCTCACCGTGGCAACAGCAGGGCCGGGCTCAGTCTTGGCTCACTGATGTACAGAGAATGAGCAATAATTTACAAAGACCTCCACAGCTAACGTGTCCTCAAAGGTCAAATATGAGCACATACACACGCAGGAGACACTTTGTCATTCACTGCTTTCATATGTGAGTGATTGTGTGTGTGTGTGTGTGTGTGTTTGTGTGCGCAAGTGTGCTGCAATGATGTGAAGCTCTACTTACGGTCAGAGCTAAAGTCATCCACAAGAATAATTTCCTGTATCAAGTGAGGAGGACTTCTCATCAGTACACTGAAACAAAAACAGAGATAAATGCACTATAATAAAGCTAAGGTATTATACCTTCAACGGCTTTATTAAGTGAAGAGAATGTGTGGTACAAAATATATATATGTGCTCAATGCAGAAATTGTAATGATTATTCATCATATTTAGGATCTGGGGTTTGTTCAAATCACAAATCCTAAGTATTAAACCTCAGTGTGTAGCTTGTCCTGCACTGTTACTACACACACAAATGATACCTTAAATTATGCAGGTGTGCTGTTCATTTTTAAAGCAACTGAATTCATGATTTACAGAAATAATATATTTAAAAAAAAAAAAAAACTGAATGTAATGTTTTTTGGACACTTAATTGCATTTAAATTACAATGTAGTATGGTTTAAATTTATATTAAATACAATTATGTTTTTTTTACCCATAAGTAGGACCTTAGTACATATTTGTGTCATTTCATAATTACTTTTATTGTCTTTGAATTATGGTTAAACTGTACTGATGAATGCACTGACAAGCACTGATGTTAAACTAAAATTTAAATAAATATTTTTTTATTTCTACTGAAACTTTTATGTCATGTATTTCAATATATTTGTAATTACACATTTGTAATGATGAAGTTCAATTTAGTACATTTAAAATATATTCACTTCAAATGACATAGCACATACTATAACAAGTATTTTACATGTGCTTTATGTCAGTCAACACATCAAAATAAGTGTACTTTATAGCATGACAAAAGATTATTAAAGCATAATTATTTAAAATGTACTTCAAAATAAACCTTTTAATTATAAAGTGCACTTTCTAAAAATGTACTCTCTTTAAGTACACTTCAGTGGACTTTTATGTCATTAATATTACATTATCTGCATGTAAAATATATTTCTTTCATGACAACTCTCGGAAGGTTCGGCATGGTAATTTACATGGCAATGTTAATGTGTTTGGTCTTGGTGGAACAGATCTGCTACGCTGCTGTTAACGAGACTTGCTACTGCCAATACATCCACAACATGCTGCTGTGAGCATGTAAGCAATACTGCTGCTGCACATATAACATATATATGAATAACCCCCGTATCTAGCCTACATGAATCCTTGTAGCTGATCTATACAGGTGGAGCTGGGGAAGGACACTGCAAACTGCTACAGCAAGCACTATTTTAGCGCACTTCATTTTCTCAAGGGACCTTGACAATCACATAGTAACACCTTGGAAACACAACAGAATTGTGGAAGCACCATTTGTATTTTCTACAGAAAATGGTTTTAACCCTTTCATGTTGTTGCATGACCTGTTTTAGATTTAAACACAGATTTACTGCAACTTAATGTCAAAGGCTGTTTCTCAATACCAAGTACGCAAAGTTCGGACTTGCGTCCTCGGTAGTTCAGACTTCGCAAGTTCGACTTGGGAGAGTGAACTTATGAGGACAGGAGAACACAAGTCCGGTAATTCTGCAAATGGAACAGCAGCGTACTTGATAACGTCTGTCAGCTCGCCTAAGTTATCTACACTGTATTACAATACAGTGACTGTAATCATAGACTGTATAAAAACATAGACTGTATAAAAACATGGACGTAGTGTTCCGTGACGTCACCAGTAGGTTTATGAAGAGCGTTTTTGAAGCTCAAAATGGGCGGAATCGGCCGCCGCCATCTTGGCAGCGTGTCACCGTACATCACTCCCGGATAATTGAAAATGGACAAAGAGGCGGGAGTTGGTTGCTGAAACCACGCCCACTTAGCTCGACGGTGGTGACATCAGGCAATCCACCTGTCACTCAAGTGGCCACGCCCTTAATTATGCAGAGCTTTAAGGCTTAATATAATTTAAACGCGTGACTTAGAAAAAAAAAATCACCCCCCTCACAGTTGTCATGAAGGGCAAAATTAGTTATATAGACCAAAACCACTTTTTGTACCAGGCTGTAAACGTTTTTTTTTTTTCTGCTGTAAAGTTGGGTATTTTAACATGGGGAGTCTATGGGACTGACTCCCTTTTGGAGCCAGCCTCCAGTGTCCAGTCGATGAATTGCAGTTTTAGTCACTTCCGTGTTGGTTTCACAAGAGAGAGCGGGAGGTTGCCGCATGGACGAAATACGATATCAAACACCACTGCCTCTTGTTTTCATGTAAACATATTAATAGCCACAAAAATGTGGTTCATGCGACGCGTACACGCATTACAATAAAACGAAATGATATCAAACACCACTGCCTTTTCGTTTTCTTCAAAATATAAAACACAACCCTCTTTTCGTTTCCATTTTAAAAATATAAACCAGTAATATGTGGTTTAGGTAATATGTGCACATATACTCTGATTCACTGTATGTATAATAAAATGAAATATGACAAGCACAACTCTGCCTTTTTTGTTAAATGTCAGTTTTAATGAACAATAACAGCCATTATAAAAGTATAAAGTATAAGAGACTTATGTAATAGGAAATAAGCAAACAATTCAGTCATGTTAACAAAGTCAGCGCTGTATTACGATTAATAAATACATAATTTATGAAACATAACTTTGTGCTCAGCCTAAACGATATGACCTGGAAGAAATAATAGATTCATGAGACCAAAGATTGCCTGTTAGATATACCCAAAACGAATTTTACCTCATGTTTAACCACTACAGAGACATCAGAGCCAGCGACAAGTGTCAGAAGGACTAGCCGCGGTGAGGCTGATCTCGGCGGATACATGAGCACTGAGCGCCCGCTGATCGCGTGGAGCTCACGTCTCCGAGATTGGCGAAACAAATATTCAAATAGGCGCTATCTTTGTTAATAAACCGCAGATTTGAGTTTTAAACAACTACATTCTCACCTGAAATATTCTTAGAACGGCATTTCATGACACAATAACAATAATATTTTGAAAATTTTGCGGTTTCCCTTCGGCAATTAACGCTCGCTGATTGGTACGAAATGCATTCTGGGATACCTTGGCTGCCTCAAGGTCGCACAAGTCACCTCTGGATGGATCCTTGATAAAAGGGGTGGAGCAAGAACACATCCGGGGATTTGAATTGTACTTGGCTAGGTGTGAACATAGACATAATATACATAGACGCCTCATGACATGCTGGAACGTAATCCAGCGTCGCCGCCATATTGGTTGGGTCTCCTCACTCTACGCTAGCACCAGAGTCAATCGGAGTCAATGGAGAGCGAGCAACTATGCCCGTATTTTGTGCAGTTTACGGTTGCAATAACCCGTGTGGGATTACCTTTCACAAGTAAGATTGAACAATAATTTTGGTTATTTTACCATTTATATTATGTCATCGTAACTAACGTTACTTACGTGTAACATTATTACAGCAGGAACTGGTACTCTCTCTCATTGTCTCTTGCTGTTTTTTTTCTGTTCTTCAACTTTCAGAGGATGTGTTCTTACTCGGGGAGCACATTGCAGAAACCCAATTCGGAATTGAGAACCATCATTTCATGTTTGTGTCATTTGTGGTCAGTGGAGCCTGCAGAAGTACGGCTGTACGCACTGTGCGTACCATGAGCGCTCAGACTGACCTGAGATTTGCCCCGCAAACATTTCAGCAGTAAATTATAGCCGTATTTCTGTCGACTGAACCAGCCATGCCATTAATAATGAACGTATCAGTCTTTTGCATGCCAAAGTCCATTTCTGCTTATAAACATTACATCAAATAGAAAGAGAAAATCGTGCATACACACTTTCATGAGATCGGGTTAGACTACAACAATAAATTTGTAGCCTATTTTACAAATGGGAATACAACGAAATTCATGACAATGTTTTACATTCAAGCTACCTGTAAAATTTATAGTGAAAAGTTCTTTAAAATCATCTGGAATGCAATAAAGTAATTTTTAAAGCTGTTTTTAAAAGCATTTTGCTGCATGGATTAAAAAAAAAAAAAAAAAAGCTAATAAATAATTCACATATCATGCAGACAAAATTACTTTGCAGAAAATCCTTTAAATGTTAAGGAATTAAGAGCAGAGCAACGTAAAAAATCAGAAAAAAAAAATAATATATATATATATATATATATATATATATATATATATATATATATATATATATATATATAAAATCGGGCCTGTTTTAGGCTCTTCCTATTTTTATATTTTAGACGGTGATGAAAAACGATTCGCCATCTCATTGGACATGCCATGAGTCTTTTTGGGAAAGATGCAACAAGTTTTTCACACCTGGATTTGGGGATCCTCTGCCATTCCTCCTTGCAGATCCTCTCCAGTTCTGTCAGGTTGGATGGTAAATGTTGGTAGACAGCCATTTTTAGCTCTCTCCAGAGATGCTCAATTGGGTTTAAGTCAGGGCTCTGGCTGGGCCATTCAAGAACAGTCACGGAGTTGTTGTGAAGCCAATCCTTCGTTATTTTAGCTGTGTGCTTATGGTCATTGTCTCGTTAGAAGGTAAACCTTTGGCCCAGTCTGAGGTCCTGAGCACTCTGGAGAAGGTTTTCCCTGTAATACAGGATATCCCTGTACTTGGCCGCATTCATCTTTCCCTCGATTGCAACCAGTCGTCCTGTCCCTGCAGCTGAAAAACACCCCCACAGGATGATGCGGTCACCACCATGCTTCACTGTTGGGACTGTATTGGACAGGTGATGAGCAGTGCCTGGTTTTCTCAACACATACCGCTTAGAATTAAGGCCAAAAAGTTCTATCTTGGTCTCATCAGACCAGAGAATCTTATTTCTCACCATCTTGGAGTCCTTCATGCGGGTTTTCATGTGTCTTGCACTGAGGAGAGGCTTCCATCGGGCCACTATGCCATAAAGCCCCGAATGGTGGAGGGCTGCAGTGATTGTTGACTTTCTACAACTTTCTCCCATCTCCCGACTGCATCTCTAGAGCTCAGCCACAGTGATCTTTGGGTTCTTTACCTCTCTCACCAAGGCTCTTCTCCCCCGATAGCTCAGTTTGGCCGGACGGCCAGCTCTAGGAAGGGTTCTGGTCGTCCCAAACGTGTTCCATTTAAGGATTATGGAGGCCACAGTGCTCTTAGGAACCTTAAGTGCAGCAGAAATTTTTTTGTAACCTTGGCCAGATCTGTGCCTTGCCACAATTCTGTCTCTGAGCTCTTCAGGCAGTTCCTTTGACCTCATGATTCTCATTTGCTCTGACATGCACTGTGAGCTGTAAGGTCTTATATAGACAGATGTGTGGCTTTCCTAATCAAGTCCAATCAGTATAATCAAACACAGCTGGACTCAAATGAAGGTGTAGAACCATCTCAAGGATGATCAGAAGAAATGGACAGCACCTGAGTTAAATATATTAGTGTCACAGCAAAGGGTCTGAATACTTAGGACCATGTGATATTTCAGTTTTTCTTTTTTAATAAATCTGCAAAAATGTCAACAATTCTGTGTTTTTCTGTCAATATGGGGTGCTGTGTGTACATTAATGAGGAAAAAAAAATGAACTTAAATGATTTTAGCAAATGGCTGCCATATAACAAAGAGTGAAAAATTTAAGGGGGTCTGAATACTTTCCGTACTCACTGTATATTTATCATATTTGTGACTCAATTCGTTGAGTTTCGGTTCATCATTGTGAAGCGCTCCTATTCAAGAGGAGACGGCAAGCCTATCCTCTGTTTTCCTATTTATTTTAATAAAAGCACAACGTTTTTTGATATTGTGAATGCACACAAATAAAAGTAGACCCTTTACAGTTCCAAATGATGTATTACTCTTACCTTTATGAGCAAACATTATGGCGTATTTTAAGTTGTTTCCACTATTATTTTAAGTTCTTTTCATGTGTGTGTGTGAGTGAGTGAGTGAGTGCGTGAGTGAGTGAGTGTGTGTGTGTTTGAATGTGTGCGTGAGAGAGAGAGAGAAATAAATTCAAATGAACAATCAAACTTGTTTCTTTATTAAAATATAAAATTCATTCATTTACACAGTTATCAATATGCCATAGCCTACCACATGTCTTTGTTAAAGAGCATAATACAAAGTCTTTTAGCATGAAAGCACGTATTTTTCAATGTGTGACAGCGTCCTGTATCATAACTAAATCTCTGCCGTTTGTAACAAACCTAACCTTGTGAAAATCCGGTAAAAAATTTGGGGAGTTATGATTATTGTAGTTGGGGATACACCTTCCTCAGTAGAAATAAATGCAAGGGGGCGCATTGGGGACCCATCCAAGATGGCAGCCGCGCTGATACGTCAGCTCCAATAGGCAGCGTCAGTCTATGAGGCGTCTACGTATATTATATCTATGGATGTGAACTTTGCATAGAGTGGGGGAAGTATGACGTCACTTTGTAGGCGGCTCGGCTGTTAGCATGAAACTGGTTCCTCGACAAAAACCAATAGGATTTTTCCATAGGCTTTTGGATTATCGCAAAAAATAAGCTCTGTGTTCAATCATAGTTCATGAAACTTACACGTTTTGTCCATCAAGATAATCTTCACAAAATAATATAACTTTGATGAATTTTGAAGCCTAAATAAAAGCGCCAGAATTTAAAAGCTAAACTTAGGCTATAAACGAACTACAGCAGCACGGTCGCTCGCCTTCAGCATCACCACCAGCACGCTTCCGACAACTTTCTCAAACTTATTTTTAACATGTTCAGAGAAAAGGATTTACTCTGTATATGAATTTTAATCCACGCTACATGGCCCTTTTCATATAAACTGGAATAAATACAAAACTAGAGCCAAACTACAACTGAAATGAGACATTAGTAATAAATAATATAGAGAATAAATGAAATAATCTTAACTAAAGAACATTTGAAAGCACGTATTTCTGTACATTTCGAAATAAGGTGCATTAAAAGTCAATAAATCCTTGATTAATATTAATATTTTAATTCAAACATATCCCGACGTACTATTCAATAAAATTCTAGTACATTTAAGCTATTAAATAACAGCAGAGTGAGCGAGTTTTTGGATATGGCAAGTTTAAACTTATTTTAGTGAACAAAGTACCACATTTCAGCTATCATTTTGTTAGGGTGGTTACACAAAATGTTATTTTATCCTTGCTTCTAGGAAATCCTCAATCTATATGCTCTATCTATATTTAATTTTAACGTGGCTTTAAGCACTATGCATCATTAAAGTTTCACTTTCACCACGTAAAGTCGGTAAATGTGGTGTTTACATGGAATAATCATATGAGTTTACCTTATGGTTAGAACCCAGAGTCTCTGCATCAGTAGGAAAGCGATAAAACAAGCATCTTCCCTCCGAAGACTTGTGTTGCATTTTGGGGCAAAGCAAAAAAAAAAAAAAAAACATTGTCGAAAAACAATATAAAATGTGGGAAACTATTCATTGGTTATTCTACAATTAATTGTATTACAAATTATACTAAAATTGACCGTTTGCAAAGAGATTGATTCGGGGCCGGCTCCAGGCATGGGCAGAGGTGGGCTGAGCCCACCGAAATGACTGTCTTGCCCACCCAATCAGAATTAGATAAAGACTGCGTTAATTATTATTATTATTATTATTATTATTTATTTATTTATTTTTATTTACATTTACATTTACATTTACATTTAGTCATTTAGCAGACGCTTTTATCCAAAGCGACTTACAATTGGGGAATACATAAAGCGATTCGTCTTGAAGAGGCAATCAGACAGAGGAAGTGCTCGTAACAACAAGTCTCAGGCATTGTTCAAATAAGTACAAGCTAGAAAGGAAAGGAATAAATAAAGAGAAAGAAAGTTTTTTTTTTTTTTTTTTTTTTTTTTTTTTTTTTAAAGTTTAGGATGAAGTCAAGTAGTGCTGAAAGAGATGAGTTTTCAGTTGTTGCTTGAAGATTGATAGGGATCCAGCATTCCGGATAGGGGTGGGAAGATCATTCCACCAGCCAGGAATGGTGAATGAGAATGTTCTGGAGAGTGATTTTGAGCCTCTCTGTGAGGGTACCACGAGGCGTCGCTCACTAGCAGATCTCAGACTTCTGGAGGGGGTGTAGATTCGTAATAGTGAGTGGAAGTAGGCGGGTGCTGAGCCTGTGGTTGTTCTATATGCAAGCATCAGTGTCTTGAACTTGATCCGAGCTGCAACTGGTAGCCAGTGCAAGGAGATAAAGAGAGGTGTAACATGGGCTCTTTTGGGCTCATTGAAGACCAGACGTGCCGCTGCATTCTGAATCATTTGTAGAGGTTTGATTGTGTTTGATGGAAGTCCAGCCAGAAGAGCATTGCAGTAGTCCAGCCTAGAAATGACAAGGGCCTGGACAAGAAGTTGTGCACCATGCTCTGTCAGAAAGGGCCTGATCTTTCTGATGTTGTGTAGTGCAAACCTGCAAGATCGAGCAGTCTTTGCAATGTGCTCTTTGAAGGTCAACTGGTCATCAAAGATTACACCGAGATTTCTGACCGAAGTTGATGGGGCAATTGTTGATGAACCTAACTGAATCGTGAAGTCATGCTGTAGGGTTGGAGTAGCAGGGAAGACAAGAAGCTCAGTCTTTGCCAGGTTGAGCTGTAGGTGATGTTCTTTCATCCATGCCGAGATGTCCGCCAGGCAGCCTGAGATCCGTGCAGCTACTGTTGGATCATCTGGTTGAAAAGAGAGATAGAGCTGTGTGTCATCAGCGTAGCAATGGTAGGAGAAGCCATGTGCCTGTATGATGGGACCCAGTGATGTCGTGTATGTGGAGAGGAGGGGTCCAAGAACCGATCCCTGAGGAACCCCAGTGACCAGTTGATGTGCTTTGGAAACCTCACCTCCCCAGGCCACCCTGAAAGACCTACCAGTGAGATAGGATTCAAACCAGCGAAGTGGAATCCCAGTGATGCCCAGAGATGAGAGGGTAGACAGGAGGATCTGATGATTAACAGTGTCAAACGCAGCAGATAGATCCAGCAGAATGAGGACTGATGATTTGGAGTATGCTTTTGCAATTCGCAGGGCTTCAGTGACTGAGAGTAGCGCAGTCTCAGTTGAATGGCCACTCCTGAAACCTGACTGTTTAGCATCCAGTTTGTTGTTCTGTGAAAGAAACAATGAGACCTGGTTGAAGACAACTCGTTCGAGTGTTTTCGCTATGAATGGAAGGAGAGAGACAGGTCTGTAGTTTTCAGTAAGAGAAGTATTTAATGTAGGTTTCTTGAGCAGTGGGGTTACCCGAGCCTGCTTGAACGCAGTGGGGAAAATGCCTGTGAGGAGAGATGTGTTGATGATGTGTGTGAGTGCTGGTAAGAGTGTGGGAGAGATTGCTTGGAGAAGGTGTGATGGGATTGGGTCTAGAGGACATGTTGTAGGATGGCTGGAGAGAAGAAGTTTGGATACCTCTGCCTCAGTGAGTGGACAGAAGGAGAAGATGGGAGTTTTAGCAGTGGATGTGGTTGGTTGGAGGTCGTGTGTGTGTGGAGGAGAGAACTGACTACTGATTGTTCTAGTTTTGCCTGTAAAAAAAGTGGCAAAGTCATCAGCTGTTATAGAAGTGGTGGGAGGAGGTGGAGGGGGACAGAGGAGAGAATTAAATGTTCTGAAGAGATTACGCATGTCTGGAGCGCTGTTGATCTTGTCTTGGAAATGTGAGGATTTGGCAGTGTGGACTTCAGCAGAGAAAGATGAGAGCAAAGACTGATACCTACTCAGGTCCGACGGATCGTTTGATTTACGCCATTTTCTCTCTGCCGCTCTGAGTTTGGTCCGATGTTCACGAAGAACCTCGGATAACCAGGGGTTAGAAGGGGCAACCCGTGCTGGGCTGGAGGAGAGAGGACAAATGTCGTCAAGACAAGAGGTTAAGGTCTGGCATAGAGTGTCAGTAGCTGCATTCACATCCAGAGATGAGAAATGGGTAGGTGAGGGAAGAGAGGAGGATACTACAGAGGAAAGATGTGAGGGAGAAAGGGAGCGTAGGTTTCGTCTAAAAGTAACCGGTAAGGGGGTTGATGGCACATGGGTATCGAAAAGTAATGTAAATGAAATGAAGAAATGGTCAGAGATATGTAGTGGTTGCACCAGAATGTTATCTGCAGTGCAATTGTGTGTGTAAATTAAATCAAGTTGGTTGCCTGATTTGTGCGTGCTAGAAGTGGTAAGGCGTTTGAGATCAAATGAAACTAGGAGTGAATGGAAGTCTGTAGCATAAGGCTTGTCTAGATGAATGTTGAAATCGCCAAAGACTAAGAGTGGAGTGCCAACCTCCATGAAAGAGGACAGCAGCCCGTCCAGATCCTCTAGGAAGGTGGCTAGAATTTGGCCAGGGGGACGGTAAATTACCACAATCTGGAGTTTTATAGGAGCTGTTACCGTAATCGCATGACATTCAAATGAGTTGTAATTGCATAGGGGAGAGTGGGTTGAGTATGTCCAATTCTTTGAAATGAGCAGCCCAGTACCCCCACCCCGGCCAACTTGACGTGGAGTGTGAGAGAAAGAGAAATTGTTAGAGAGAGCAGCTGGGGTTGCTGAGTCTTCTGGACGAATCCAGGTCTCAGTCAAGCCCAAGATGCTGAGTGTGGATTGTAAAGAAAAAGCAGAAATGAAGTCAGCTTTGTTGACCGCTGACTGACAGTTCCAGAGACCCACAGAGAAAGAAAGAGGTGCGGTAGAAGATGTAGAGATAGGGCGCAGGTTAGCAGGATTACGTTGCCGTCTGCGTGTGATGTTAGAGCGTGGTTGAGAGACAACCGGAATGATTTGGAAACACATGATCGAGGTGGAAAGAAAGAGGACAGAAAAGGAGAGTGTGTGAGGGAAGATAGAAATGATACTTAAGTTCGTTGCTCGGTTAAAGTCGCGCAGGAAAAAGTCGTTCGTCTTTACACTCGTCGGTCTTCACACGAGGAGGCTGAACACGACGCTTCCGCAGACGCTTCCGCGTCAGCGCACGGACATCAAATAAATACACAGTTTAACAGACTAGAGTGAAAACAGCTGTGGCCGGCTTCTGATTAGCCCAGCCAATAGCCCAACGGAGTGCTAATAGCTCAAGACGAAACTAACACTTAGCACAAGGGGCACTGCAAATGACACAGGCTCCTTCTTAGCCGAGGCGCAAATTATTATAATTACCAGTAAGTGCAATCAAAAATATCAACCTCAACGAAAAAGCAGAATAGAAATAGGTAGGAAACGAAGTATTCCTTCCTAGCAGCAAGTAAATAATTTAAACAACAGATCTACGAACAAGTATTACAACAACACTTACGCGCTGCCGTCCGTCTCTTCTGGTGACTAATCGGCTTCTCCCTATGAACTATTTTTTTTGTTTTTTCAAAACCAATCTGAAGCGGACTGTATTTTGAGAAGTTTAAGATATAGCTGGAGACTGCCCCAACAATCATAAAATAACACCGGAAAATTGCAGCATTTTTCTTTTATTAGCTGAAAGCAAGGCGCGCTGAATTCACTCAGACGCTTCAGTCTGTTGCGGAAAATCAGAGGCTGACAACAAGCGAAAACGGGCAGAAATATTTGTGCACTATCACGGGTAGTTTGTGAGTTACAGGGAGTTTAATACATTAACTAATCAATTCTCTTTCCAGCTCGGACTGCATTAGTTAAGTATATGGGGGTGTCACGTGATGAACGAACGACTCAAACCCGAGGACTCGAGAGATGAACTAATCAATTCTCTTTCCGGCTCTGACTGCATAGGTTTAGCTTATGAGGCTGTCACTTGATGAACGAACGACTCAAACCCGAAGACTCGAGAGGTGAACTAATCAATTCTCTTTCTGGCTCTGACTGCATAGGTTTAGCTTATGGGGCTGTCACGTGATGAACGAACGACTCAAACCCGAAGACTCAAGAGATGAACTAATCAATTCTCTTTCTGGCTAAGACTGCATTAGTTAAGCCTATGGGGCTGTCACGTGATGAACGAACGACTCAAACCCGAAGACTCGAGAGATGAACTAATCAATTCTCTTTCCGGCTCAGACTGCATTAGTTAAGCCTATGGGGCTGTCACGTGATGAACGAACGACTCAAATCCGAAGTCAGATAAGAGGTGAGGTGAGCTAATAATAGACTGAAGGTAAGGTAAACAATGAATTAATCTTTTCTGTTTCTTAAAGCATTATAGTTTTGTATTGTTTGTAGTGTGATTAACGTTTACGTAAGTAGTAGATGTGTTAGGGAAGTAACACGTAACATTTTAATTATATTTTGCTAAAATGAACAAAATGAATGAAATGACTCGAAAAAAGATTCGTTCATTTTGCTGAACGAGACTCAAAGGTCCGAGTCGGTAAAATGATCCAAACTTCCCATCACTAATGTAAATGCGCATGCCCAGTAGCTACAGCTGTATCCCTTCTAGCCTTAACCACAAATCAGATAGAGGGTAGATTAACTTCGGTGGACTTGAACTTGAAAAATGGTGTGTTCTGCAATTGAAATTAAACACTTTCTGATGTTTATTCATGTTCATTTCGTGCTTTAAGTAAATATGAAAAGACGATCGGTTCACGTGTTTGAAGGCAATACAGCGATCTGTCACGACATATTGAAGAGACACAAAACGGTATTTATTGTTTGAATTTCTTTAAAAATGACTCAGTTTAAAAGCTGAGGGTCCTGAGACCTTGTTTCATATCAGAAGTAACCTGCTCCGTCTTCTCTGTCGATGTGTTGTCACCCAGCAGGCACAAAACAGGCACACAACGTCATAAGACGTTGATATTTGGTTAAATTTTGGTTGCGACGTCGGGTGACCAAAATTCAACGTAAATTCAAAGTCTAATGTCAATGTTAAATTGATGTCCAATACCGACGTCAGCTGACGTTGAGATTTTGTTGTTTTTAGGTTGTGCAACCAAAATCCAACGTTAAGTCAACGTCAAATTGACGTAAAATATTGACGTCAACCCGATTTTCATTTTCAACCAAAATGCAACGTCTGTCCGACGTCATATCCAACGTCAACCTGTCGTTACATAGACGTCTGGTGCCTGCTGGGCAGTTTCCTCTTTGCTCTGCGATATATTTCCACTGCGTGAGAACACGTGTAGTGTGAGAGCGGCACTGTTTGTTGGTCATGGCAACAGTAACTAAGGGTGGGCGGGTTTTGCGAACGGTCAATTGGAAAATACTGTAAATTGATAAACTGTTCGGCGTGATGACGTTTAATGTCTCCGACAGTGCCTGTAGTCCCATTTAGCAACTTGTTAGCAACCTTAATCTTTTTTAAGAAACATTACAGTTTAAAAAAATCACGAGTGGGATGTAATTGGTGTGTTTTATGTCGTAGAATAAAACGTGAAAGTATCTTGAGCCTGTGTGAACCACGGACCTTATTTAAGGGATTTAACCAAAATCCCATTCAAAAAACCCATTGACTCTGGGACGATGGAACCGGAAGTGCTAAAATGCTAACTCGCTTCCGGGTTTTCGCCTACAAAGTGACATCATAGTTCCACCACTCTATTGGAACAGTACTTGGGCGACGACTGATGACGTTTCACAAGTCCACAAGAACACAAGTACAGACAAGAACGCATATTGAGAAACGGCTTTTAAAAGTTTCAGTCTGAAACTTCATGACATCCTCAACACATTTGATTTGAACATGGCAATGTAAAATACACTCTCACTATCAGCCACAAACAGCACACTGTGACACTTAGGGCCAGATTTACTAAACAGGCTAAATTCGCATGAGACCACAAATCCATAAAAGCACAGAGGGGAGTGGAAAGTTCTGCAGGTGATCTTTTGTGTTTTTTGTGTTAAAAAACACAAAAGCAGCCAGGTCATTTCCATAAAAACCTATGCAATCTACCAAGAGCAGCTCAAACATGCGTAGGGTCACAAACAAGCAGAGCTGATGATAATCAGATGCATGTATTCTACTAACAACAGCACAAGGTGGGTTAAGACATGCTTTTTTGCACTTTAAATAACGGTGCAAATACCAGTACCTTAGTAAATCACCTAGCAAGATTTATTTGAATACTTTCCTCCATAAATTTTGTGTCTGAACGGAAACTCCTACAAATGCATATCCATTAAAACCAGCTGCAAAAATGACTGTGTCTGTGCCTTTTCATCACTAATGTTTCTCTGCGCATCTTCAGTTTTTTAACACCAAGAGAAGGTTTGCACTGGCACAAGCTGTTAGTAAATCGGCCCTTAAACTGTAATATCTGATGTACTACGTACAGAGTCAATTTGAGCTACATTGAAAATTGTAACCTAAAAATGGAAACATCTATATTAACAGTTTTTATTCAAGCTGAAGATACATTCATTTGGGCTGAATCAGAAACAGCTCTTTAAGGTAACAGTTGCAGCCAGGTTGTTACTGAATGTCAGTGGGTCCAGTATACAGCTCTGGAAAACTAGTGCAGTGTAGGCTGTTACCTTTTAATAGTGCGCAGAAGGGTGGAGCGCGCCTCATTGTGAAAAGTGATGATGATGCTGGTGGGTGGCAGGTCAGGGTCAAAGGTCATGGAGGCACATCTGTGAATGCAGCAAACACACAGGGCGAGTCAGGGCTTTCTTTGTCATGGCTGAGCAGTGAGCACACTATGGCAGGACAATATTGAATCTACTGTAGATCACCAGAAATGGATTTACACATGGTGAAATATGTTAAACAGAACTGAAAGTACTACACTACTAAATTACTATCTTACCGATAGTGGCGTGTGTCTCTGATGACGCGTTCGCTGCCGAGTCGGTCGCTCTCCTGCAGGTTGAACGCATGCTCTCTGTACGGATCCTCACCTGCTTTCAGCTGCTTACTGGATAGAAAAGCCTTTTCATCAAACTGGCCCAAGAGCTGACCCTGCTGCTCCAGCTTTGGTGCACGAGTTACCTGACAGACACACACACACACACACACATGCTGGATTATCCATTGGTGATGCCGTTAAATAAATGTCTCTTGCAGAGCCTCAACACTGCTCACTGAGATTAAATATTATACTACAATAAATAAAAATAATTGTAGTATCATATTATTAACCCTGTAATTAAGGCATATGACATATGAAAAATAATATTCAGTAGAATAATTTTTTTTTTAAATGGAACCATTTATTGAACAATTAGACAAAATGTAAAAGAAAATCTAACAAAAGTTTGCATATGCATTTATGTGAGTTTTAATTAGGGTTGGAGCTGAACTCTGCAGGGCTGCGGCTCTCCAGGACTGGAGTTTGCCACCCCTGCTATATACTATGTAGATATAGTCAGAATATAGAGAGAAAAAAAGCTTGATTTTATTCAGAGTATTGTGGATACTTAGATAAAATTATATAAATATCAGTAATCATTCTATATCTCCAATAATATGTCTTAATAAGATGATATTTAAATGCTTAGTTTGATGATGAAAACATATGCAATACAATACAATGATTATCTGAATCAGAATGAGCTTTATTGCCATGTATGTTTATACATACGAGGAATTTGTTTTCATGACAGAAGCTTCCACAGTGCAACAGAATGACAGTGACAGAACAAAAACACAGATAGTAAAAAGAAGAATTAAAAATAGAACAAGTAAATAGGGAATAACAATATACAAAATGACAATTGTATGTGACAGTTTTGTATGTACAGGTATATTATGTGCAAATTGAAATGTAGACTAAGTATGCATGTTAGATAAATAAGCGTATAAGTGTATAAATAGTGTGTGTTCCACAATTATTGTCAAGTGTTCATGAGATGGATTGCCTGAGGGAAGAAACTGTTTCTGTGCCTGGCCATTCTGGTGCTCAGAGCTCTGTAGCGTCGACCAAACGGCAACAGTTGAAAGAGGGAGTGTGCTGGATGTGAGGGGTCCAGAGTGATTTTGCCAGCCCTTTTGCTCACTCTGGATAAGTACAGTTCTTGGAGAGTGGGGAGGGGTGTACCAATGGTTCGCTCAGCAGTCCGGACTACCCTCCGTAGTCTTCTGAGGTCAGATTTGGTAGCTGAGCTGAACCAGACAGTTATTGAAGTGCAGAGGATGGATTCAATGATGGCGGAGTAGAACTGTTTCAGCAGCTCCTCAGCCTGCGAAGGAAGTACAACCTCTGCTGGGCCTTTTTAACAATGGAGTCAATGTGAGTGTCCCACTTCAGGTCCTGGGAGATGGTGGTGCCCAGGAACCTGAATGACTCCACTGCAGTCACAGTGCTGCCCATGATGGAGAGTGGGGGGAGTGCAGGGGGGTTTCTCCTGAAGTCCACGATCATCTCCACAGTTTTGAGCGTGTTGAGCTCCAGGTTGTTAAGACTGCACCAGACAGCCAGTTCCTTAGCCTCCTGTCTGTAAGCAGATTCGTCACCTTCCTGAATGAGGCCGATAAGTGTGGTGTCATCTGCAAACTTCAGGAGCTTGACAGAGGGGTCTTTAGATGTGCAGTCATTGGTGTTGGGAGAATAGCAGTGGGGAGAGGACACAGCCCTGAGGAGCTCCAGTGCTGATCGTACGGTTGCTAGATGAGAATTTTCCCAGCTTCACTAGCTGCTGCCTGTCTGTCAGGAAGCTGGTGATCCACTGACAGATAGAGGTGGGCACGGAGAGCTGAGTTAGTTTGGGCAGGAGGAGGTTTGGAATGATAGTGTTAAAGGCTGAGCTGAAGTCCACAAACAGGATCCTCACATAAGTCCCTGGTCTGTCTAGATGTTGCAGAACATAATGCAGTCCCATGTTGACTGCATCGCCCACAGACCTGTTTGCTCTGTAGGCAAACTCAAGAGGATCCAGCGAGGGTCCAGTGATGTCCTTCAGGTGGGCCAGCACCAGTTTTTCAAATGACTTCATGACCACAGACGTTAGAGCCACAGGTCTGTAGTCATTTAGTCCTGTAATTTTGGATTTCTTTAGTCATTTAGTCCTGTAATTTTGGATTTCTTTGGGATGTGGATGATAGTGGAGCGTTTGAAACATGAAGTGACTTCGCACAGTTCCAGTGATCTGTTGAAGATCTGTGTGAAGATGGGAGCCAGCTGGTCAGCACAGGATTTCAGACAGGCTGGTGTAACACAATCTGGGCCTGGTGCTTTTTTCCTCTTCTGCTTCCGGAAGACCTGGTGCACATCATCTTCGTTGATCTGAAGTGCAGGTGTGGGGGAGAAGGGGGTTGCTGGAGGTGTTAATGGTTGTGTGGAGAGGTGTTCAGAGTGGGTGTGGGTTGTTTTTTCAAACCTGCAGTAAAACTCATTCAGATCGTCTGCCAGTTGTTGATTCTCCACAGTGCTGGGGGATGGTGTCTTGTAGTTGGTGATCTCTTTCAGACCTTTCTACACTGATGATGAGTCGCTGGAAGTGAACTGAATCCTTAATTTTTCTGAATAATTCTTCTTTGCCACTCTGATCTCCTTTTCCAGTGTGTATTTGGCCTGTTTATACAAGACTTTGTCCCCCTTCCTGTAAGCATCTTTGGCCTGACGGAGCTGTCTGAGTTTTACAGGGAACCACGGTTTGTCATTGTTGTAAGTTAGATGAGTCCTGGTAGGAATGCACATACAGTGCCTTGCGGAAATATTCATATCCCTTCATTTTTTTTTTTGTTTTTTTTGTTGCTGCCTTATGTTAAACTCCTTTAAATTACTTTTTTTTCCCACATCGATCTACACTTAGTACACCATATTGACAAAGCAAAAACAGAATTGTCACAACTTCGTAAATTTATTAAAAAATAAAAAACTGAAATAAGTACATTGCGTAAGTATCCATACCCTTAAATAAATATACAGCTGAATCACCTTTACAGCCTCAAGCCTTTTTTGTTTGATGCGACAAGCTTTGCTCATCAGCATTTGGCAATTATCTGTCATTCTTCTCATCACCTCTTCACCTCTCAAGCTCTGTCAGGTTGAATGGGGGCAGACACACATTTTCAAGTTTCTCCAGAAATATTTGATTGGGTTCAATCCCAGGCTCTGGCTGGGCCACTCAAGGACATTCACAGAGTTGTCTATAAACCACTCTTGCTGTGCGTTTAGGTCCATTGTCCTGTTGGAAGGTGAACCTTCTGCCCAGTCTGAGGTTCTGAATGCTCTGGACTGGGTTTTCATTAAGGCTATCTCAATATTTTGGTGTACTGAGCTTTTCTTCTACTCTGACGAGTCCCTCAGTCCCTGCCGCTGAAAAACAGCCCCACAGCATGAGGCTGCAACCAACACACTTTACTTTTGGGATGGTACTCTGCAGGTGATGAGCAGTGCCTGGTTTGCTTCAGTCATGATGCTTGGAATTGAGGTTCATCAAACCAAAGAATCTTGTTTCTCACAGTCTGAGGGTCCTTTAGGTGCTTTTTTGCAAATTCTAAGTGTGTTTTCCTGTGTCTACACTGAAGAGAGGATTGAGTCTTGCCACACCGGCATAAAGCCCAGATCAGTGGAGTGTTGCAGTGATGTTTGTCCTTCTGTAGGTTTCTCCTGTCTCCACATATGATCATGGAGCTTGACTAGAGTGACCATCAGATTCTTGGTCACCACACCAACCAAAGCCCTTCTCTATCAATTGGTCAGTTTGGCCAGGAGGCCAGCTGTAGGAAGAGCCCTGGTTGTTTCAAACGTCTTCCATTAAGGGTATCAGAGACTACATGCTTCTGTGAACCTTTCAGTGAAGCAGAATTTTTTTCTCAACTCTTCCCCAGATGTGTGGCTTGACACAACCCTGTTTCTGAGCTCTACAGGCAGTTCTTTGGACCTCAGGGCTTGGTTTTTGCTCTGATATGCATTATCAGCTGTTAGACCTTTCATTAAGACATGTGTGCCTTTCCAAATCATACCCAGTCAATTGAATTTGCCACAGGTTAACTTCACTCAAAGTGTAGTAACATCTACAAGCAATATGAATGTTCCTGAGCTAAATTCCAGCTGTCCCAGATAAGGGTATGAATACTTTCGCAATGGAATCATTTAAGTTTTTTATTTTTAATAAATTTGCGAAGATGTTAAAATTCTGTTTTTTTGCTTTACCATTATGGTGTATGGAGTATAGATTGATGTGGAAAAATAGTAATTTAAAAGCAGTTTAACATAAGGCAGCAACATAAAACGTGAAAAAAATTAAGGAGTATGAATACTTTCGCAAGGCACTGTAGCTTCACAGAAACTGATATAAGATGTTACAGTCTCTGTGAGCTCATCCAGATCAATGGCAGCAGCTTCAAAAACACTCCGATCAGTGAGAAAGAAACAGGCTTGTAAATCCTGCTCTGTTTCATTAGTCCATCTCTTTACAGTCCTTAATACAGGTTTAGCTGATTTCAGTTTCTGCCTGTAGGTCAGTATAAGATGAACCAAACAGTGATCAGAGAGTCCTAAAGCTGCCCGTGGGACAGAGCGATATGCATCCTTTATTGCTGTGTAACATTACTGTCTCTGGTGGGACATGTAACATGCTGTCTGTATTTTGGTAGTTCATGGGAGAGATTTGCTTTATTAAAGTCCCCGAGAATGATTAAAAGGCGGCCACCTACAACAACCACACAGACCTGCAGGAGTACACCGAAACTGTGACTGCTTACATCAAAAAGTGCATAGATGATGTGACAGTCACCAAAACCATCACCACACGTGCCAACCAGAAGCCATGGATGACAGCAGAGGTTCGTGGGCTGCTAAAGACCAGAGATGAAGCATTCAGATCAAGAGATAAAGCAGCCCTCAAAACAGCAAGAACCAATCTGTCTCATGGCATCAAGAAGGCAAAACATCAGTATGCTAAAAAAATCAACAATCACTTCACAGACAGCAGAGACACTCGGACCCTATGGCAAGCCATTCAGACCATCACTGACTACAAGCCCCTGCCACAGGCCAGTGATGATGACACATCTTTACCAGAGGCACTCAACCACTTCTACTCACGATTTGAGATACAGAACGACACACCTGCACAGAAACTACTCACATCTCCAAACGACCAGGTACTCTGTCTCTCTCCAGTCGACGTAAGGAAGACCCTATCCAGGATTAACCCACGAAAGGCTGCGGGCCCTGACAACATACCTGGACGTGTACTGAAAGACTGTGCTGCACAGCTGACGGATGTCCTAACAGACATCTTCAACATCTCGCTGAGCCAGGCAGTCGTCCCCACGTGTCTCAAATCCACCTCCATAATTCCAGTACCAAAGAAGTCACCTGTGTCCTGTCTGAATGACTATCGTCCCATAGCACTGACCCCAATCATGATGAAGTGGTTTGAGAGGTTAGTCATGCAGCACATCAAGTCCAGTCTCCCAAACACGCTGGACCCACTCCAGTTTGCATACCGTCCAAACCGTTCCACGGACGATGCAATATCCACCACTCTCCACCTAGCTCTTACCCATCTGGAACAGAAAGACTCTTATGTAAGAATGCTGTTCATTGACTTCAGCTCAGCATTCAACACAATAATCCCACAACAGCTCATCCACAAACTAAACCTGCTGGGCCTTAACACCTCCCTCTGTAATTGGATCCTGGACTTTTTAACTGCAAGACCTCAGTCAGTCCGTGTCGGCCGCAACACCTCCAGCACTACCACACTGAGCACAGGTGCCCCACAAGGCTGTGTGCTCAGCCCGCTGCTCTTCACGCTGCTGACCCACGACTGCACTGCCAAGTCCAGCTCCAACCACATCATCAAGTTTGCTGATGACACAACTGTGGTAGGCCTCATCAGCAACAACGATGAAACGCACTACAGAGAGGAAGTGGCACAGCTGGCTGAATGGTGTGGTGCTAACAACCTGTCCCTCAATGTGGGTAAGACGAAAGAGGTTGTGATGGACTTCAGGAGAAACTCTGTTGACCACCCCCCGCTGACCATCGACGGCTCAACCGTGGAGAGAGTCGGCAGCACTAAATTCCTGGGAGTGCACATCACAGAGGATCTCACCTGGACCACCAACGTCACGTCACTCAACAAGAAGGGACAACAGCGCCTCCACTTTCTCCGCCGGCTGAAAAGGGCAAGTCTCCCTCCACCCATCCTCACCACTTTTTACAGGGGCACCATTGAGAGTGTGCTGACTACCTGCATCACTGTCTGGTATGGGAACTGCAGTGCTGCTGACCGCAAGACCCTACAACGGACAGTGAACACTGCCGCAAAGATCATCGGTGCCCCTCTCCCCTCCATCCTGGACATTTTCCTTTCACGATGCTCCAACAAGGCCACCAGCATCGTGAAGGACCCCACCCACCCCTCTCACAACCTCTTCCAGCTCCTGCCATCAGGTAGAAGGTACCGGAGCATCAGAGCTCGCTCTGTCAGATTGCTCAACAGCTTTTTTCCCCAGGCTGTGAGAGCTCTTAACTCCAATCCCCCTGTCCCCCTCTGAAACCATGAACACCTCAGCCCTCCCACCCCCCAACTCATTAAAAACTGTTGACAATTTTACTAAGTGCAATTCTGGACCAAACCCCTGAATGTGCTACACACAGGTGAGTGGGCTATACAAACCACCTGTAGTAACGCACTCATCCCACTATATGCACACTAGACACTTTCTACAAACACTCCCTGCCACAAAGACTCTTAAGAAAATATATGTCTACTTGAACATTGCACTACAAAATAATACGTTTACTTGAGCATTGCACTACAAAATCTTTTTGCACTATGCACTGTCTCCCACAAAATCTGCACAATAATGTACAAAATATATATTTTTTCTGCACAATTTCATGTACATATATCTCTTTCGCACAATTTCATGTACAGTATTTATGTAAAGTTTTTTGTACAGTCTCAGTTTGTGTATGTGTGGACAACTAGGTATAGCAGTTATAGTATTTATAGTATATGTATAGTCAGATAGTTAACTGTTGTATAGCTCTATTGTTTTTCCTATACTTGCATTGTTGTATGTTTATCTTATGTTTATCTAGTATGTAGCACCGTGGTCCTGCGAGACACGACATTTCGTTCCACTATATGTCCACACATGTAGCAGAATGACAATAAAGCTCGACTTGACTTGACTTGACTAAAACAGAGTCTGGGTGTTGTTGTTCAGTTTCTGTGATCAGATCAGCGAGTTTCTGTAAAACTGAGCTCACGTGTGCTTGTGGTGGAATGTAAACACTCACGAGAATGAACAAGCAAATTAAAAAAAAAATTAAAAATTAAATTAAGGCTTACAGTTAATGAAAGGCGCTTCTATTGAGAGATGATGATAGATTATTGAGAGATGATGAGAGAAATGACATCTGGATAATCAAGTAAAGCAAAGCTGCTTCAGTCCAGTAAGTGTTCATCTTAAAATATTACTAACAATATCAGTTATTATTTATAAAAATCTGTAATGATTTCACAGCGAATAGACACATGAAGCATGAGCTGAAGCTGGACGTTTATACTAAAAGACCTTTCACTTGCTAATAAAGTCTAAACTATCAATCAGATGACAGAAGACATAGTAGATTCTGTACAACAGGTTTTTCAGCAAAGTTTTGATCATGTCAGTTATTTAGAGGCATTGGGAATTTGTGCATCAAATAAATACGGTTAGGCTTTAAAGGGTTAATGGTGTTTTATTATGCAAGAATCAGAGTTACTGTCGCTCAAGCCTAGAGCTGGGGATTATCAAAGATTAATAAATACTGTAACAAATATATTGCTCATTGTTAGCTAATGTTAGTTAAAGCATTATCTAACATTAACTAATGGGGCCTCATTGTAAAGTGTAAGTAAAATTTCCTAAGTTGTGTCAATGGAAAAACATAACTTTATATTGTTCTGTATTTTTTCAATCTGATAGTGCATTTAGAAGTTCTGCTGTATGAGAAATGCTTCATCACATGATCCTCATGAGACCAAAGACATTAAAATTCCACACACAGACCTCAGTGCTGGACACATGAACCATGACAGGGGTAACAGTCAACTGAGCAACAAAACAGATGATTCTGAGTAGAGGAACAAACACATGTTTACAATAAACTACTATGACAACAAAGTCATGAGCATAAAAGTAGAAAATAATCAAACAATGCAACCATTTTCATAATTCATGCACTGGTGCATGCTGGGAAGAGGCAAACTGGGCCACAAAACCATTTTTCAGTGCACTGTGACAAATGTTCTTGGATCAAGTAACTAGCGCTGAACAAAACAACCAAAGACTTGCTTGATTATTTTTTAGTGGTTTATTATTCTGAAAGGGACAGTTCACCTAAAAATCTAAATTCAATCATTGCATTCATTTTGCACTCTTTTTGAAGCTGGTCACTGTTTATTTACATTTTAAAATCCTTTTGTGTGTTCACATGTGACATTAGAAAAACACCAGGGTGAGTAAATGCATCTCAATGCAGTTGAGTTTTTATAGTAGTACATGATGCAAACTGGGTTAATTGGATTGATGCATATTTTTTTAGTTAAAATAGGTGTTAAGTCTTAAATACAACAAGTAGTATGCAAGTACTAAACTCAGCAGATAACCTCACTGCACCATTTGTTTTAATGATCAAATCATGCAATTTGTTGATTAGCAGTGTGCTTTTAGCATTAAAATGAGTGAAAAAAATCTCCTACATTTTCTAAATGTATATATCACAACACCATTCGGATATTTTTCATTTATAAAATATGAGAAATTATGTTCTCCTATTGCATTACAAAACTGTTCCTCCCTTTTTATTAGGGGTCAGTTTGGCCTGCTTAATTTTGTTTAAAATTAGCTGCACAAACACAAATGAAAAACCATGTTTGTTTGTTTTTTTCTTATTGTGTCTATTTAAACAATGAGATGCAAATAATTAAAAGAGTAAATGTATCTAACATTAATTGTACTTGTTGTAAGTAGTATTTATTATGTACTTCCTCCACCTTTTTATGTCTTTTTCTCAAACCTTCCTTGTGAGGATAAACTGGGTTTCTCACACTTCTTTTCAGAGCTGCAATAGTCTAATAATTGAGATCCAAAGAACTAACATCCAAAAACATCCTCTTTTGACTGTGAAACTCAATTAGGTTAAAACTGTAAATTCTGCTTGGTTCAAAAGACGAGTCTTCAATTCTCATCTATTTGATATTTCAGTCTTTGAAAAGTTACAATAAAGGTTGTCTTTTTCTTTGTTATTTTTCAAAATGTTGATTTTGGGCAAATCACATGGAAACCAATTGGAGGTTAATTTAACCCCTAACACAACTGATGTAACCAAACTTTGTACAGCTTTTCCAAAACATATGTATGTGTCAAAATTTCAAGAAGACAAATAGTTTAACCAGTGTTTCCAATCCAGGTAGTGATCACCTTTTGAAAGATGCATCTCTTGTAAGAATTGTTTTTTAAGTTCCACAGTGTTCACCAAAAATGGAGCTGAAAGAAGTGGAAACTCAAGCTGAGAGCTGGAGATACAACGTGAAGAGAGAGCGACCTCACCTTCCATTTCTGAAGAAAGCAGAAACAGAGGTGAAAATCCCTCTGCACTCCATAAACACTCTCAGAAAGCGCAGCAGATGCTTATGAATGCACTCAGCGCTCCTTTATCCAAACCTCTGTTCAGATACCTGCTGTGACTTTACTTCAGAAGTGCAATCACCATGAACGGGCACTGTCCTGTATAATACACAATCATCCTGCCAGTATATCACATATTTTCGTATCTTACACTTACACAGTTAAACGCATCAGTATTTATTGCCATTTGATGGACGGATTTTCTGCATGAGTTTTATTAGATCTACACTTGCTTTTGCATAATTTGTCTCGGTAGAAGCTAAATTGTTATGCCTGTAATGTTGCTTCCACTTCAGCATTAATTAATAATTAATAATTATTTTATTTTTAATATAAATATTTCAAAAATATTTAATATTTATTTTTAATATTATTATCAAAATTGCAATATGGCTTAGAGCATTTACCAAATCAAAAAGACTGCAATTTATTTAAATAATAATTAGATTTAAATAATAATAATAATAATTATTATTATTATTATTTAAATAAATTGTATCCTTTTGCAGCATAATAATAATAATAATAATAATAATAATAATAATAATAATAATAATAATAATAATAATAAAATTATTATTATTATTATTATTATTATGTTGACCAAACTGCTCTACAGCAAGCCTAGATTTTTTTTAAATCACATTTACATGCTTTTGAAATCGATGGAAGCTTGTTTCCGCCACAGAATTAAAAAAAAATAAATAAATAAAAATAAAAAAGAAAGATAATTGCAACTTTTTATCTCACAGTTCTGACATTTTTCTCAGAATTGTGAGAAAAAAAAAGTTGCAGTTACCTTTTTTATTCAGTGGCAGATATAAGCTTTCATATATTAATTTCTTTCTCCACATACATTGCAGCAGACATTGCACCTCTACTGAAGTTGGTAACTTGTGCTTTTAGCACACACGCCTCAGGTGTGAAGCTGAGTGAATCTCCATCACCTCACAGATTGCTCTGAAACTGCAGGTTGCTCTAAATGTGTCCTCAATCTCATGAGGTGAGGCATGATGATGAGATGCATATGCCACTGACTCTGACAGAACACATCTGCGCTGGATGCGAACAGATGCACAGCCTGATCAGCACAGCTTCAGCACACCGTCTATCGCTGTTATTCACGCTGATGAACAGCAGCTAGAGCATTTTTCTGGAACAGTTGCTCTGTTCTTCGAGCATTGAGTGCGGTGATACATTACATATCCTGCAAATAGCATGGTTTCGTCTGAAATATTCTATTTGCCTTCTTTTTCAATTTAATCATTTTTTAAATGACAAAGTACATTATCATAATGATTTAACAGATTTTTTTAAAAATACACAATGCATTATTATTATTATTATTATTATTATTATTATTATTATTATTATGCTATTTATTAATTTCTTTGTTTTAGCATGCACTTGATCATTTGAAAATATTTCTTGTGGCGCAGTGCTATTTTAGTGTCATTTAGATATAATTACAGTTTATATTAATATTTTGAATATATTTTTTATTTTCTAATTTTGTTTTTGTTTCAGTTTTAGTAATTGTATAAATTTTTTCATTTTTATTAGTTCTTTTAATATGTCTATATATATATATATATATATATATATATATATATATATTATAAGTTTTAGTTTTTTAACACATCAAGTTAAACTAAATTAAAATGAGAAATGTGGCATTGGCAACTAGCTGAAATAAAATAAATTATTTTTTTTATATAATTTATTTTATTTCAGTTAAATTATTATATATTATTTTAAACTATATGGTTTTAGTTTTAGTTACAGGAAGCTTGATTTTGTAGAAAGAATTTAATATGCTCACTAATTTGCTTTATCGTATAATAATAGCAAACAAACTCTCTCACCAATCAAGCCTTCAGTCGAGTCGAGTCAGAGTAACATCTCTGAAACGAGACATCTGGTTTGTGTTGTGTGTGTCCAAGCTGTTGGCTGTTTACATGCATCAAATGGACAAGTACAACAAAATTAAACCAGGCCATTAGCAGAACGCCACTAATATAATCAGTTTGTGCTTGGGAGCAACATGCAAATGATGCTGGGAAAACTTTGCAAATATTGCTCACTCCGTTTTGCATAAAAGGCACATCTAATAAATCCACTGCGGTGCTTAGTGCATCCGTAACTCTTCCTAAACAGATCCAAACAGAACGCGAGAGAGAGATGCTTGCGCTGATATTTCAGTATTTGTTCCCCTCATAAAAGAATATTAGGCGAGACTGATCTGCTGCAAAAGGCCTCAGTAAAGGCAGGATCTGCTATTGGCTCCGGGCAAATAAAGAAATGCGTTGTGCAACAATGCTCCTGAGACGCTGTCCATAAAAAGCCTGAATTACTGCGTCGCTGTGATAAAGCACCCAATTTATCTCTAAACTCACAGGCTATCCTTTTCTTTCAGAACTTTTAAATGCACTTCTGTCATTAATAGAGTGAAAGGGCTCATGGCAGAGCGGACAATCATTTCATCTTATTTTACAGTCAGAGGCACAAATACCAGTGTAGATCAGATATCAAAGCAGGCTAATGGACAGCGGATTATACTGGAGATAAGTAGAGAATTACTATCAGTTCACAGCGGTCAGCTAATGACCAGCACGGCTGAATGCTCATTAGCAAGGCTCTAATGTTTGAGCATTTTAAGATGATCAGCATTCAGTGACAGTAGCATCAGCTCAGTTACAAAATCTACCGATATCCTATAGCATGACAGCAGTATAGGATCAAACTGCAGCCATTATCCACTGACTATATAGTATGGAAGCTTATTTCTGCCATAAAAAATATTTTATATCTTCTATATCTTAATTCTATATAAAATAATTCTATACCTTGCAATTCTGATTTTATATCTCACAATTCTTATATCTCAGTATTGGAAGAAAAGTGAGATAAAAAAGAAGTTGTAATTCCCTTGTTCCATGTGTTGTCCTGTGGCAGAAATGGACTTCCTTAATTAGAAAAAAATGGATTCCTTTTACACTGAAAAAAAATATACTAAATTTTTTTAAGGTAAGTGGTTGCAAACAATTTATTTTAGCTACATTTAAATAAAAAAAAGTTGAAAGTTAGTCAACTAAATTTGTTTATTTTAAATGTAGCTAAAATAAATTGATTTGTAACCACTTACCTTAAAATGTTTTTAGTAAATTATATAGTAGAATCATTTTTTTCAGTGTATTTTCAAATATTTTATTATCAAAAAAGGGCTTTCTCAGTCAAAATAAAAGTTTGATGGTTTAATATTTAAAAATTAAGAAAAGAGCCATACAAATTAGTATTGCAATTGCAATGTTGTACTGTAAAATAAAATTATTATTATTATTATTATTATTATTATTATTATTATTATTATTATTATTATTATTATTGTCACTACTACTACTACTATTATATTATTTTTCTTAAATACTCCATTTTTCATTTTACAGTGAAATATAGTAATATTTTTGTTTATTCAGTACTTTTTTAATATTTTTATTTACTAATAATAACATTATTATTATTATTATTATTATTATTATTATCATTACAAAATTGTGGCCAATTTTTTTTAATTTTTCCATTTTTTGTCAAATATTGAATAATTCCAAATATATATTTTTTTAAATATTGTATTAAAATATTTTCCATTAAATTTCAGCACATATCTGTACATCACAGTTGCTGTAATTAAACTGAATTAGTCAATATAAATAAATAGAATATATAATATATAGAAATATATATCAGCATTATATTAGTCCTCCAACTCATAAAATGTGATAATATAGAGATCAGTGTTTGTGGAATTGGCCATTGAACAGTCCATTTTACCTAAAGGCTGGAATATGGTACATGACTTTTAAGATCTGAACAGATTTTGAAACACTGGGAATCATACACTTACCGATTTTGTAAATAGTCACAGAAGAACAACTAGCCATCAAACACTATGCAATTTTCTATGAAATCTGTCAACTCAAATTTGCAGACTGTCTCATCAACTTCTCCAGACTGTAAATCGGGGGGAAATCAGGGCAAAAGTCACGTAGTGTATTCCAGCCTCCAGAATGATCTGTAATTATTATGAAACCAGTGGTAAAGATAGATGTCTAGTTTTTCTGCTCCAAGGCTCCAGGATAGCAGGTTTTGATAGAGAGCACTGATGTGTTTCTGGTGCTTTATACAGACTGATGCTCTGTTGCCATGGAGCTCAGGACACAGCTCAGGGACGCCTCTCCTGATGTTTGATCTCACATGCACGCACTGATTCTGTGACATTTCTGCATGTGTAGAGTCATTTGAATAGAAATCATAATATTTTGCATATTACACATTCTTTTTTGCAAGCCAGCAGACGTCTGAGGAGTAAAAGCGGAGCGTTTGCGCTCTACCTGATGAATGTGGAGTCAAACTGTGAGGAACAAAACAAACAACAAACAGCTGTGGAGCGCAGATGACTCACAATCATTTCACTCAATCACCATAGTTTTGTCAATTTCACTTCTTGTCAATATGAATCTGAGGTAAGCATTTGAAAACCAGTATATTAGAAGCAGATCTTTCGACAATATCAACACTGGTTGTTTCATCAGTCAGGTTGGGTAGTATTTTATATTAATTACCCCATAAAGCCTACTGTATCAAATTTCTAAGGCCTCTAAATGATCAACATGATCAAAACTTTGCTGAAAAACACACAATCAACATATTTATGATATTTATATAATTTTATGTCAGTATCTGCTATACTGTTATAAAGACTACATTACAGGCTATCAGAATTTCATCTTACTTTTTGGTCATATAAATATATAAACATCTGCACCAAATTGCATATTTTTGCTTAGTTTGTACTTCTGAATAAAACTGAACTGTTTTTTTTCTCCATATTCTCACTATATCATACT
>CM077250.1:29441862-29499362 GCA_039654775.1 Spinibarbus caldwelli | reverse complement strand
ATCAGCTCTGTGCAGAAGGCCTCTTGAAATGTATTGATGAGTGTACCATCTGTGATTTTCTCCACTTTTCTGCCACTCCTCGAGAAGCTGAAGGGATAAACAAGACCCACCTGATCCTGGAGTCTCCAGAATGCAGCAGATGAAGCTCCTAATCCCTCTCAGAGCCACAGCTGGCATTCACAAGCCTGCTGCCAAAAGCCTTGTTTCAGCGCACAAAGATCTCCTGCTGGCTCAAGTGTGCAGAAATTCCTGTCTTCTGTTTTTGAAAATTAAAAAAAAAAAAAAAAAAGCCTAGCAACCACCTAGTTTTACAGTAAAAACTGAAATAATGCTAATATAACAAATTACTAAAATTTGTTATTTACCTTTATGATATACTGACAATCACCATAAAACATAAAGAGAAAGTCACATGATGAATCATAAGAAGTTCATCACAAATAACTTTTCCACAAGCTGAAGTAAACACTAATATATGGAAGGTGGTTGGTGTCATACACACAAGAAAATAATGCAATAAATATTACTTTATATTACACCACAAGATGTAATATAAAACCCAAATATACATAACTGATAAGAAAAAACTAAGAAGAAACGGTTATTTCAATGGAAGACCATAACATGTATCACACAGGGAATTCTGGGAATGTCAAATTACAAGTTTTCACTGTTCAGTTTAATTCAGTTCACATTTATTTGTATAGTGCTTTTCATAATACGCTGTAACTTATAAAGTTATTTTTAAATGACTTTTTCACTTCCAAAACTGTAGATTTAACAGTATTTACTGTAAAAGTTCCTGAAATGTCCTATTGATTAGTTTTTCATCATATAAAGCAAGGGAAATTAATCATTACCAGTTAACAGGTATTTAATGTAGCATTTTTAACAGTTTTACTGTAAAAATTACAATCTTTTTTTTAAGTCACCCTTGACTGTGTCTAGTGTTTTAACAATTTCTGACTACCCTAGTAAAAATTGTGATATATTTAAAATACATTTATTTAATACCAAGTATAGTTCAAATCTATTAACATATTTACTGACATATCGCTCGAGACTTACTGATATAAAAATTATAATTCAACTTTATTTTGTGTACTACTTGTGCACAATGCACATTTCTTAATATTAAGCCTAAAATGTGTTTTAATGTCACTATTGATGAGGATTGTATGATCTTTGAATAACATTGGTCTTTAAATGCAAGATATTTAAAGTGTACTTGCAATATTTCCACTTTAGCACAATCAAATATACTTCAGTTGAACTTGAGCACTACTTCTGCACAATTAAAGTACATTAAGGACAAAAATTAGTTTACAATTTAGTAGACTTTAAGTACAATATACCAGTTTAGTATACTAAAAGTAAAATTGCAGGGTGTTTATATTAAGTCCATAAATATGTACATGTAGTAGTTGTAGTGTACTTAGCATGAAATAAATGTATTTCAAATACATTTTAGTATACTTATTTTTCACTAGAGTAGAGTCAGCTCCTAGTATCTCAGTATTATATCTGCTGGACTTTTTTGACTGCTGCACTGCAAAGATAACATTTTCACAAGCAGCAGCCTCCAAACACTAACATTGAGAGAGGATTTGCTGGTGCAATCAAAAGTTCACAATCAGTATTTCAAATAAGCAAGATTTAGCAACTATCTGCCAAGGTTTGATGAGGAGGTCTGGTGTGAGATGGCTGGCTCCTCCTCGGCGTGACTCATATAGTGTAGCAGAATGATGAGGCTTTAGCCGGATACTGGAAAGAGCAGAGGCTCAGAGTATCTGCGTTTTGTAGCATGTGCTGGTTCTGCTGCTCAAGCTGCCGTTGATTTATTAGCTTGTTGTCCTTGGCTTTTGAGCTTAGTGTGTGACCTGGTTATTGCCAATTACATAACATACACTTACATGGTCCAAATTGCAATTGTTCTCAGAATCAGGGTTATTATACTAAACTAACAGTGTTTGGGGAAGGTTACTTTGGGAATGTAATAGGACACAGATTACAAGTTACCCTATTTGAAATGTAATAAGTAGTGTAACTTTCAATTACTTTATTAATGTAACTGATTACATTTACTTTTTGATTACTTTTCTAAATTTCTCATTATTCATTTTCAAACATTTAAAGCAGGTAGGGATAACCTTACAGTAGCGCTCAACACAGATTACAGTCAGACTTTCAAAATCCTTTATCACTTGAATTAAGATTATAATAATTTAATTTTAAAGCACAGCCACTACAAAATCAGACTTTATCACCTATTTTTTACTTTGTGATCGCTTTGAGGTTAAATACTGATTTAAAATCATAAGATATAGTTTAATAGCTATGACACTGTTTTTGAAATCAAATCTTTGCATAGTTATGACAAGAGACACTGGCATCTAACAGTGCCTTGGGGGGGAAAAAAAGAGTTAATCTTAAAAAAAATAAATAAAGCATATATTATCACATAAGTTATTGAATAAACTCCTGAAACATTGGTGTCTCATATTCATATATATATATATATATATATATATATATATATATATATATATATATATATATATAAAATCCATAAAAAATTGTTATTTGAAATAAAGTATAAAAACACTCCTTATAAAAAAAAAAAAAAAACATTGACATACTAAAACAGCTAAAAATGTACTTTTTTAAATTGACCATATAAATATTACAAATGATATTATAAATAATATAAAATATATAAAAATGACAAATGCGTCTCATCAGCCTAATGGGATCTCAATGTTGCTAAAATAACAAAATCAAAGAGAAAAGTGGTTTGGCTACGAGTTTCTTGACAGTATCTGAGTAATTTTTCCACATGATTCTGTGTGTTTGCTTGCAGGCCCACCTTCACATCTTCATGATATTCTGGCATCTGTTACTCAGGTTCATCCTAAAGCATTTATCCTACAGTTCAAACAAATCACACTGCACATAAGAGATGCATGTTTATTAGATTTGTCTTCCACCTCAGACTTAATGTACAATCTATACAATCACATCAATTTCCAGCAACACATTTCAGTCCTGTTACAAAGGTTCAATGTAAGTGACCATGCCTTTGTTTGAGCAACAGTTCAGGTCATGGTTTACAGTTAACTGAAAGCACGAGCATCTGACAACAGTGTTAATTGGACAGATGTATTAGAAAGCCAGAAAAATACTGGTGTCCGTTTGGGCGACACGACTGCACACATAGGTGAAACATTCCTGACAGTAAAGACAGCGTGTTAATAATAAATTAAAGCCACTCAAGCAACCAGAAGAGAAAAAGTGGCATGCTACAGTGATTGTAGGGTCACCAAAACCTCATACAACCCAAACCACTAGAAACATTAGACACAATGCCTTTGTTAAAAAAGAAAATCCAGACTTCTAGCCGTAAACAAGTTATGTCTGAAACTAGAGGAAGCATTCGTCCTTCCATTTAACAGCCCATAGCAGAAAAACACTGTCAAATTTACAGTAAAATACTGGCAAGCCAGAAGTTGCCAGCCAGTTATATAACGGAATAATTTCAGAATACAGAAAAATACTGTATTTTTTAATAATATAGTAATTTACCAGATTTCAATTTTGTGGTAGAATTACAGTATTACACTGGTAAATGCATTTGGTAAACTACCGTATTGCTAAAAATACAGTATTTGTCTATATTCCGTAATTACAGTATATAACCTGTAATTAAATTACAGTAAGAACAATGTCAAAATGACACTGAACTGGCTGGCACCCCTGTCCCCAGTATCTGAGTGTAAACGATCCAGTTGTTTCTCCTGCAGTGTGTGTGCCAGTGCTGGCCTTTCTGTAGAGGGGCCACATTAAGGTTTTTATCCGGAGTCTGATTTCATCTCAAGTTAACAGAGTGAAGCAGAGCAGCTCAGAATAACAGTCCTGAGCACCTGAAGGTGCATACAAACACATGCCTTTACTCTCCGCTAAAGGCATCGGACAAAGCGTCATGTTGAATGAAAAGGTGCACTGTACGCGAAGAAGAAAATGTGGGATGTGAGGGAATAAGCACTTCTCAGGGGACAGAGAGAAGCCAGGGTCTGTGCTGTGCATTTGGGTGAAGCTTTCAAAGTAACACACTTTATAAATCAAATCAAATGTTTTTTTGTTTTGTTTTTACTTTGGAAGTTGATTAATTTCTTCAGACAGACGTGTCGGCTTTGCCATTCCACTGGAAAGAGTGAGAGAGAGATGGCGGCTCGTCAGTCTGGCGTTTTCACATTTGCCAAGCTCTCTATGCTCAACGTGTTTGGCGTTTCCGGCGTCTCCGGTCTGCAGGTTTGACTACTCCGCTGGACACACGCTGCGATCTTTACAGCAGAAGTAGTGAACCACAACACCGTTAGGATACCTGGCAAAGGCACTGGACACAAAGACACAGAAATATAAATATTCATACAGTAAATCCCTCAATCAGTCCCTAAATCATAGTGAACACTCATAGAGTGAAACTGCGCACTTGTTCAGTGGCTTGTTTTTGGATAGGTCTTTCGTTATTTAATATATGTGACCCTGGACCACAAAACTAGTCATAAGGGTCAATTTTTTTGAAATTGAGATTTATACATCATCTGTAAGCTGAATAAATGACTTTTCCATTGATGTATGGCTTGTTATGATAGGACAATATTTGGCTGCGATACAACTATTTGAATATCTGGAATCTGAGGGTGCAAAAAAAATCTAAATATTGAGAAAATTGGCTTTAAAGTTGTCCAAATTAAGTTCTTAGCAATGCATATTACTAATCAAAAATTAAGTTTTGATATATTTACGGAATGAAATTTACAAAATATCTTCATGTAACATGATCTTTACTTAATATCCTAATGAGTTTTGGCGTAAAAGAAAAATCGATAATTTGGATCCACACAATGTATTGTTGGCTATTGCTACAAATGAAGAGTTCAGATGCAATGTGCCATTTGAAATTTTCTTCTAAAATGAGCGTTTTTCTAACCTACTATGTTTATGTTCAGTTGTTTCACTTTAAGACGTGCAGTGATGAATTAGCGCTGAAATGGCATGGACAGTAATTTTCGCTTCTGACATTACTGAATATGCATTTGTTGGAGTTTCCCTTTCAGACGCAAAATTTATGAGGAGAGTATTCAAATGAATCACACAACGCGTTTTACTGACGTTTGTGCTCAACAAATTACTTGCATTAACGCCATTATTTAACGACCAAAAAAAGCATGTCAAACTATTTTGCGCTTGAAATGGCTGCAATTATTGTTGCTAGGAGGAGGCACCACAGAGAATAGAGAGCGCATGGTAGAAGGGAGAGGATTTTTCCACATGTATTAATTTATTTGGAATGCCAGAAGAACACATTATGCGAACATATCGTTTACCAACCCGTGTTATTTTTAATTTGCTTCAGGAAATAAAAGACGACTTGGAACCCCCAACTAGGAGTCACGCAATACCAGCTCTATCAAAACTTCTAGCAAACCTTAATTTTTGGGCCTCCGGTTCTTTTCAACGTACTGTGGCTTCTTTATTCCTGTATTCTTTATTTTCGACTACGCTAATTTGCGCTGCGCTTGGTATATTGCATTGATCGATATGTAAATGAGATGTTACATCTGTGTTCTTTAATTTGCGCAGTTGTTAGTAAATCACCCGCAAAAATTTCCACGACCATCGGCGCTGTTTTGGAATTGCGCTCTCGCGCTAATTTGCCCTGTTTAGTAAAACTAGCCTATTGTCTTTAACAGAAAACACTTTTCAAGGACTACAACAAACACCTCCTCCAGACTACAGGGTGCTTCTTCCTGATATTGTGCCGTCTCAATGTCATTCATTTAAATAATTCCCACCCGTGGGCGAGGCCTGGTTGAGCTGCGCTAGAGAAAACGATGAAGAAGAGCTGCTTTAGTAGCGTGTTATCGCCACGTCACGTGACATTTCTGGAACATGCTCTAAGCGGTTCACAATCACAAGACCAGCTAACCAATCAGAGCACATTTTGTGTTTCAAAAGGAGGGGCTTCATCGAAACAGGAAATAAACAGGGTGTTTGAGACAGACTGGGAAGAGAGGTGTTGCACTAATGTAAAGTATATGAAAAGTAATGCGTTTTTCGAACAATTAAGCATGAAGATCTATTATAGTACACCCCAAAAACTAAATCAGGACTTCGTAAAAGGGCATAATATGAATCCTTTAAAGACACACCTACTGTGAGCTCTGAGGCTGCTAATCAATGGTGCCGTATTTTCTAGAACAGGGTTGCCCAATAGGTCGATTGCCATCTACCAGTCGATCGCAAAGGTAATGCTGGTAGATCACACATCATTTAAATAGCCTATGCTTTCTCAACCGGGGGGCGCGAGATAACAAAACTAAAATACAATAAATTCACTTAGGCTATTTTATGATTAATATGTTAAATAATTTTAAAATATATATATAAATAAATAACAGCACCTCTTCTCTGCATATTCTGTGTTTTGGAGAAGCTCTAGCTGTTTCTCATCGCGCTGTGTGAAATAGCCTACTGTCTGAACAGCGGCTCAAAACCGCTGTATTGAGCATATGATACACAAACCACAGCTTCCGGCTGGATAAATCAAGCCAGGGTCACGTTAGTAAAGTTTTGTTGGATGACGACTGTAATCAAGGTAAAGACGATTAGTGACAGTTAGAGGAGTCGTACATTAGGCGCACGTGTGTCCGTTATTGATGCGCAAATGAACCGTGTATGTGTGCTCTCGGCGTACTGATCACTATAACATTTCTTTATAACGGATGCTCGTTTTGGAGAAGTTTGTGAGGATCAGTGGTGTTTATGTAGCCTACATATGGGCATCAGACACTCCAAACACAGAATGTGTTCTAACAGAAGAACTATTCACTGATGACGTCGAGCTGCCTTCAGATCGCTGAGGTTCATTTTTCATTTGTATTTTTTGGTGTGTTTAGTGATCCCGAATGGATCCATAGTAGTTTATGTGCAGTCCTTTGGCGTCTCCCTGTGGACTTGTTTGGCAGGTTGACTTGTGCTAATTTAATAAAATGATTGTATAATTGAGCTTTACGTACTTTTAAGTTGTATAGAATATCTGCAGTGACATTTTTGCAAAGTATGTTTGCAAAAAAGAACACAGAATGTTTAAATCTATCTTGAATCCGTTTTGTTTAAAAATAATTATATGGAATTGAAAAGAAATAACACTAGAAAACAAAGGCTACTAAGGGTAGGCCTTCTAAGAAATGAACATTATTATTTTTTATTTTAAAATGAAATGAAATGAAATTAATGTAATATAAAGATACATCCCAAAAAGCTTTTTACATATTTATTTTATATGTATTTTATTTATTTATTTTTCAATTGGTAGATCTCGGTGAGTTTATCATTTGAAAAGTAGATCTCCACACAAAAAAGTGTGGGCACCCCTGTTCTAAAATACAAGTTTTTTTTTTTTTTAATCATCTTAAACATGTTGCGAATTATATTCCAAAGTGACTCATATATGAATGCTACTATAAATGTTTATAATGTTTGTAAACATTTAATTTACCAATATTTTACATTATTTATTAATGCAATAACATGCATCAACGATGCAACTTATCTTTTTTTTCTCTCAATGCAATTTATCAAATGTCAGATTCTCTATTAAATGCATTTTACTCTGATATGTCTGTGGTCTTATGTCTTTGGCTACACATAAAAGTATGCACTTTTGCATTTCAAAAAACAAAATGCTTGACTTGCGCATGGTGTATATAGGCGAATTCTTTACAGAAAAGAATACTGCAATAATGTGAGATATTAGCATGAAGCACACCTGTTTCCGATCTTCTTCTTGCACACTCTGCAGGTTTTCTCATCTGTGATAACACACTTCACCTGCTGGTGAAAGATACGTTCCTCCTGCACCTGCAAACAAACAAAACTAAATTAAATTAAACATATGGACCATTTTGGAGAGTAATTAGTTAGAATTAGTGATGCTTCTTATTCCACATTTAACAACTTAGCAGTTTTGAAGTATTGCATCTTCTAGTAATAAAGTTTGATTTTTCATCAAGTAATTGTGTAATCTGACAAAATTATGCAGTCACCAGTACATTAAAAACACTGAATACAGCTTTAAAAGTAAGTGAAAACTGTTCACAAGTAAACGTACCCGCAGGAACTCAGCCTGTAGGAGGCTCTTCAGGACCTGGTCAAAGCGCTTCCTCCCAGCCTTCTCCTCCAGCACACTCTCCAGGAAGACCTGGATCTCTCGGATCTGTGTGTTGGCTGGCAGCAGGTTTATGGCCTTATGAAAGACAGACAGAAACAGCGTAAGACAACGTGCCATGGATTCTGTATGTGATTTGGAACCGTATCTGTCTGACTGTCAAATGGCTTCAGCTATTTTGACATCCTTACAAGATGAAACTTCAACACTACAAAGGAAAGAAGAACTAAATTCAACAGGAACATGAACAGCAGGTTTTCACAGATGTTTCATGCAATAATCTGTAAGTTCAGAGCTCAGTGATGGCATCTGACAACATGTCAACACAGAGTCTCATTTTCTCTGCTGGCATCTTAAATGATGTACTGGAATCAGCAGGATTGACTTGTGAAGCGCTGCCACACATGCTCACTATTCTCTCCATCAAAGACCTCGTGCAAAATGTTTTTAAACAGTTAAAACATTTACTCATACTGTTGCAGACTGTTATATTTGGTTTCTTCAAATGGAGAAAACATACACAGAGGCACAGTAGGAATTAAATATCACCCAAGACTGAGATGCACCAAATAAGGGTACTTTTACATCCCAGGGGTGATTTTTATTGAAACTGACAGATTTCAGCTTTTTTTTTTTTCTTAAATGAAGGTCACATTAAAACTGTCTTGGAAAAAGTGTTACTACATCATCATGTATTATTTTTTGCTCATTTTCAAATGTCTTGCATGTATTGATTTTTTTATTTTATTTCAAAAGCTTCTACAATCTATACAAAGAGTGCAATAATCAATTTTTACAGAAATTATGGCATCGTTTCTTTTTTTTCTTTTCTTTTTTTTACCAACAATCAGTAACAATTTGATCAAAACCTAAACTGTCAAAATATATAATTTTGTTGTCTTAAAACTAAAAATAATGCTGTTTTAAACTAAAATAAAATATTGTGTTGATGCATTAACACAAAAAAGAATTAGATTAATCACTATGTAAATATTTCAATCAATGCCTTACTCTGAGGTAGTGGCAAGAGGAGATCCAAGCTAAGCAAAATGAAGATTGTTTGGGTTTTTAGGTGAAAGCAACCATGAACAGACACAGCCTTGAGATTTCATGCTTCACCTCAGGTTTATGGGCCACAGTCAGTCTCACTGGTTCAAAATAGCTATTTTAATCTCTAAAAACCCCATATAGGACTGCCTGAAAACATGCAGTTTTTCAGTATTTCACTCTCAGTCAGCTGAGGAAAGGAAACTATCATGGTTTGGTGATAATGTCTTCAATTCCAGAATCAAATGTATATTTTCCTGTGTTCTAGACCAAACAGAAGATGTTATGATGCTTGAGTGTTCTGGGTGCTTTTCAGAGATTTTCTATGCGGATGCTACTGTGTTCTGGGTGTTTGATATTGATAGTACGATATTGTTAGTATTTGGTGGATGCTCACTTTGGTGGTGTTCAGTTTGCTGTGGTGGAGCCGCAGAACTTTCAGGGCCGCCTGGAGGTTTGCCTGTGGCTCACATAACTCCATCTTTATGGGCCCAAGGAAGTGCACGTCCGGAGGAGACAGATACATGCGCAGCAGGGACAGATACACCTACAGACAGGAGAGACACACGGCATCTCTGTTAACATTAGACAAGGAGCGTCATCACAGGACAGTTTTACCAGCTGGCCACATTCACACAGTGTTTGGGATTGACAGTCGTATTTACAAACCCTCAGACTTCAAGCCTCACATATTTGCGTAATAGTGACTAAAGTAAATATTAAAGATGGCGAGTAGCATATTTTTCTTCTACTTTTTTTAAATATTTTATTTTACTAGCCTTAATGTTTTTGCATCAAGTCTCTCCAAACAGCTTGCGTGTTTTCATTTTTTTTTCTTGTTTTTATAATATCATAATATTTAATATCATTCATTCATGACATACACTTGTTGTTTGTTGCCTCTCCAACCTGTTCGCTTCCAAACAACACAAGAGAGACACCTTTTTTATTTACAGGTTAAGTGTGTGGGATGAAATCAACGTTTCTAGTGGCTTAATGACAGTATTAAATTACTAAATATAGTAACTATAATATTGCATATTGGGGCAAATATTTGCTAGTCCTTATAATGTCTAATTTCACGAATAGACTACATTTAAATAAATACAGTTTAAATGGATTTTTTTTCATATTTTGAGAGAATGCAATCACTGATGTAACTGTTAAACTGTAAAAAGGTAAAATCATAATTTAAAACATTTAAAATGAACACCATATAATCAGCATCAATAAATACTGTATATACTGTACTGATTTAGTGACAATATGCAAGCTATTATTCTGTATTTTCAGAAAAGCAGAACAAGTCCCACAAACTAAATCCTTGTGGGACTGTTGCATTGTAAAAGATATAGCACAAGCCAGACTACAGTGACTATACAACAACAACGTGACAGTGAAAACAATTCAAATAAGACTGGTGAAAAGTCACTGAGCAGCACTCACATCTTTATTGCCATTTGTTGATGGCTCATAATGACCGTGGCAGTACCTGAGGAAGATCAGAACACACAGAACACAGTCTTAACACTACAGGAGAAAAGGCCAAAGGGTATAAGTGATGGTGTTTAAAGTCAGCTTCCCTTTCATGGAACTGTCAACATGAAATATTCAACAAGAAAAAGAAACTTAATTTTGGGGGAATTGGTGGGTAGAAATTAATTTAAAAAATGGGTGTTTCACACCTAATGGAGTCAGACTTTAATAAGAGTTTGCAGTGGATTGCAGAGGAAGACTTTTGACAGAAGCTTCTTTTTGACAGAAACTTGGAGGCTGATGGTAAAGTTAAAAGCTATTGGTTAACATACACAATAGTGCAGCCCAGGTGGAGCAACTTTCATAGCAGATTACAAAAGACAAGCATTTTTCTTTTTGAATAATGTGCACTGATGAATAAGGACAGGAATGTGTATTAAACAGGGTCCATTCTCATTTCATGTTGACTCTGTGATGCAGAAGAGGGCTAGGGGTCAGTGCAGAGAGATACTCACTCTTCAGCCATACGCGTGTCTTTGAGTATGTGAACATAGATGAAGAGAGCCTGCTCATGTTTCCCCATACGACCCAGGAGAAGAGCCCTCTCCTCCAGCAGACCTGAGAGAACGAGAGAGAGGAGGGGAGGAAGCAACACAAGAACAGCATTTGTCATGCAGTTATATATATCTAGATTTTCTATTGTATGTCTCTGACCTGTACACTCACCATCAAATGGGAAATCACTGATGAGTCGCTCTGGCTCATAGCTGCTGGACACTTCCAGAAAGGACAGAAGCTTGTTCCTGTACTCTCCCAGCTCTCCTGCCTCCTTTCCTGCAGCTACAGCTGGAACACCTGGACACAGTCAACACGGCACGCTTGGCCTTTAATTCATCTAGATGGAAAGTCTTCCTTTTAGACATGTTTATGGATACTTTGCATCACAATTTTTTTGTTATCAATTATTCTGTTCCTTCTTTTTTGTAAAACCCTGTCTAGCCCACACCCACACTACTGCCAATTTTTACACAAATTATAACTCTCTTTCAGTAGTCATCATTTCCATCACAAAGAACAGTTGTGTTGCTAATAAAGGGTTTATTCAAAACTTATAGTACTAGTGAAGAGCACTGCTATAAGTACCACAAACTGTCAGAAAATATCCTTTTGTTTACTTTCCTTAATAATTAAATAAATGTTTTGGTGGCTTAATTTAAAAAGTATGATAATAAATAGTTATTTTATAAAAATTAAACTCTGAATATAAGTGGGTAGGTAGAAGATATTTTGATGGCAAGAGCTGTGTTATACATTTTCTACTAGTTACAAAGTAGTCACACAAACACAATAAAATAAAGCCAATCAAAATATAATATAAATATACAATGGTGTCTCTGCAGTTAATGACAACTAGCTTGCTTTCATGAAAAATCGAAATACTCACATAAATTCATAACATTTACTGATGAGAATATAACCATAAAAAGTGATGTGCTGGGGAAAAACACATGCCAAGTACTTTAAAACAGCACAATCAATCTGTCAAAGCACCCAACACATGCGTCTTTGAATTATTGAATATATAAGTGCTGTAGTTTTTTGTATATCTTGGGTTCTGCACAGTGTTTCCACTGTAGCTCATGTTTTTTTCGCTCCATAAAAATGTTTTCAAGTACTGTGAAGTGATGTCACAGCATATCAATTACCTAATGCGAAAAATGACTTTCATTATTTTACAATTTGCATGTTTCCTTAAACCTACCCAATATGAAGCACTTCTATCTGAGAATTAAAACTGATTGTACCAAATATCATCCTAAAAAAGACACAAACTTTATCTCAAAATTAGTCAACAGCCGTCACCAGAGATTATGCTGCAGTGTTCATTATTTTTGTATAGTTTCAGCTGCTGCAGACAGACTGAATTTGACTTCTATTACTTGAGTAGATATTGTGCTATTGTTTCCAGCAGCACCCCTGGATCAGCTCTGATAAAGCAGTGTGAGTGAGTGACAGCTGTGTGTCTGACCTTCAGGCAGTGAGTTGAGATACACTTTCATGAGGCCTTGCACCTTCTCCAGGTAGAGCTGGATCAGAACATTGTGAAACTCGGGCTGTGTCTCGTCCCACAGGTGAATGATGTGCTCCAGGTACGGGATGGCCAGCTCCTTGAAGCCCTCCTTCAGGAAGTTCAACACCTTATCCCTGGGCAGAGTCTCCACCTCCGTCAGGTCCTCAGTGAAGATCTGAAAGTAGAAAAAGTAAATCAAACTCAAGCTTTTAAAAATGACCACAGAGTACATATAAATACAACCAGATGATGTTTATCTCGCCTTCAGTCCATCCTCTGGACAAATCTTCAGAACCCACGGCGAAAACTCAAATATGATGCCCAGGTTCTCCACACCTGAACAGAAAGACATCAGTGCTGGTGAAGTGGAACATTTCAAATCAACACACTGTTGATCAATCATCCCAGTGTTACTAATACACAGAATCAGTCGGCTGGTTTCTACACTGTGGGAAATGGATTTTAACGTTAAAAAATATTAAATGGAACTGAGAGCACTACACTCTAATTGAAATTTGATTTTAATTAGATTTAAGAACAAATAATACCATTATTATTACTAAATTTTACATTACAAAAGTGAAATTACTAAACTTAATTTTACAAAAAATTACAGTCTTAAACTTCTATATTTTTAAACATTAAAACCATCAAACTTTTATTTTGATGGAAAACTGCAGGAAGTCTTTAAAGCTTTTCTTTTGTTCATATGCGTTTCTCATTACAAGTCTGAGAAGATGGTTGGTGCATGTTGCATTCACAAATTTACTTTAACACGACCCAAACTCATAGCGACTGACGCAAAGATGAGCTCACGTGGAGCAGCATTTGCTGAGACACAGCAGCACAAAGATCTGCTCACGTGTAAATGAACAGTTCCACGCTTCACTCTAAAACAACTATTTAATAATTGCACTAAGCCATATTGCGATTTTGGTTTTATTTGGAATAATCAAGCAGCTCTAGATGGGAATCTCCAAAAATCCGCTGAAATTTTGCAGCTGCGGAGGTCATGTGGGACTGCCAACATGTTTAAGATTCTGGATCACTTCTCGATCTTCAGGCAAAAGAGGAGATCCAAATACTCTAAGGATAAATACTAAGCTTTAATGTGCACAATCCTAACTACAGCACTTAACTAAGTAGTATATGTGCAGTAAATGAGTGTGGTCATCTTACCCACTCTCTGAAGATACTGTACAGTCCTCTCGTGCCCCTTCAGAGGAGAGTTGGCTTTGGTGGACTGATCCAGCAGAACCTGCAGAGCTAGACAATCACACTTCTGTAAGTCTACTGAACTGAATGAGGGAGACGACACAAGACTATTCAGAGGCGGCACAGAATCTGCAGCATCACGGCAAAATGTTTACGTATTTTTAGGTAAGTTCTGAACTGTGCCACAAGAGAGAAAGACTGGTGATGTAAAATCATATACAGACAATAAATAACCAACATATCCACTCTAATACAGAACATACAGTGTAATACAGCATCTGATTTATGAACAAATCACTGGGTTTGTCATAAGCTCTTCGAATGCATGTTAAAAACTTGATTTGTAACTGAAACTTCATTCACTCAATGACACAAATACCGTTACTAATAAAACAATAGAAAACAACTGTCAATGCTGGCATACAAACGGAAATCTGTGTATATTCATGAAAGTGATGTTTATATAAATGAGATTGCTTGGTTGCAGTGAGAGTTTATTAGGCAGTATGGATTTACACGGCCTGCTCCTCATCACCTCTTCTGTAAGGCATGACATCAACAAAACAGCTCAGGACATGATTAGAGCATCTCTGTAAACAAGAGCTGTTCTGAGCCCTCCTAATCATATTCAGATGCTTGAGGACACCCACAGAGATTATACTGCTGATGGAGATTACTGGAGGTCACATAAACATTCATATGACAATCTAGATGTACGTTCTCAGTAAGATTGAGCACACCTTTCTGATGAAGGCCTTTTTTCTCATAGAGGATGATGAGTTCGCTGTATTTGTGGGCTTTCTTCAGCACATACTCGCTCTCCTCTATGTGACAGTGGTTGTTCTCCAGCCGCAGGAGAGGCGACACTAAGGCTACATTGGTCTGTGGATTAAAAAAAAAAAAACATTCTTAAAATCACACTGAATACTTTACAGCAAGTTGAGATAAACAGGCTATAACTGTAATGATCTGTCTACTTAAGCAAGAGCTTCAGGCCTCACAGACAAGTATTTATACATTTATATACTGTATACTGTCTTATTAAAGTAAATGATTGATCGACTTGCTAAAAATGTTAATAGGTGGTATTACTTTAATGAGAATTTGAAAAATTATAAATAATAATTTTCTTAACAGTTTGAAGGAGAATATTTTTAAGTTTATGGTACAATTATCTAAAGAATTAATTTACAGCTTACAATCTTTAGTAAACCGATCATCATAATCTGTCAACTTTGGCTTATTGTAGTAAAAAAATAAAAATACTAAATGGTAAAAAAAATTCAAAATACTGGTAACTAAGATTCTGGAAAGTCACAAATTTTATTTAGAAAAGTATTAATAGCAGCAGCCACAAATTATCTTGCAGCATCCTTTATGAAATATATACATTCAATTAAAATGTTTAGGGTCTACAAATCTCTTATGCTCACCAAAGGCTACATTTATTTGATCAAAAATACAGCAATATTGTGAAATAATATTACAATTTAAAATATGTAATGTATTTTCAAATTTAATTGATTGCTGTGATCAAAGCTGTATTTTCAGCATCATTACTCCAGTCTTCAGTGTCACATGATCTTCAGAAATCATTCTAATATGCTGATTTGCTGCTCAAGAAGCATTTCTTACAATTATTAATCTCAAAAACAGTTGTGCTGCTTTTTGGGGAAGCCTTTTTTTTTTCATGATTCTTTGATAAACAGAAAGTTTAAAAGAATGACGTTTATTTGAAATAGAAGTTTTTTTGTAATGTTATAAATGTATCCTTGCTGAATGAAAGTATTAAAAAAAAAAAATCTTACCAACCCAAAAAGGCAAAGTAAAAATAAAATTTTTAATCCATATTTATCTGTGCAGTTCATTTTTGTGTTTATGTGAATACCTTTGCAAAGTGCTTCACTTTACTGATGCTATCATCAGTCTTTACTGTATTTTCAATATCAGTTTGAATCAACAATGGTTGTTAATCAAAGCTCGATTTCAGTTAACATGCTGTCTGCAGAACAGAGCTACGGAGAACAATCTGAAGGCCTTACATGGAGGTAACATTTAAGCAGAGTGGTGTCGATGATCTGAAGGAGCTTCTTGCGGCTCTTGATGGTGGGGGTCCCCTCCATGAGAGGGGAGGTGGTGAAGGGGTCCGTGTCATTCAGCTGCTTCACTAAATGACTGCGTTTCTATCACAAAAGATATAGAGAAAACTGTAACAAGATGAAATAAAGTTTAAAAACACTATGAAATTGATGAATCGTGAATACCTGTGTCAGGTAGTCTATGAGGGCCAGGTGGGCTTTCTCCAGCTCGGCTCCAGACAGCGCGGGCAGAGGGTTGGGGTAGTGCAGCTGTTTGCGGTAGTCAGAGGGGAGCAGGTCTGGATACAGTCCAATAACATGAGTGGGATCTATAAAAGAGTCAACGGGAGTTTTTTGACTGGGTTTTTGGTTAAATGTCTGAAATCAAGTCTTTGGTGAACAAGCTCACGATATTTTCACATTTTATTCTACCACATAAAATATATCAGTAATACCAAGGAGTTTGCTAACAAGTGTCTAAATGGGACTATAGAGGTTGTCGGAACATTAAAACCTAACAGATAAACTCATCTACTCACTAGTCACTTTCACAGTCTCATTGTGTTTATAATCGCGCTCTTGCATATTATCCTAACTCAAACTTTCAGTCAAAATGTTTTTTTTTTTTTTTTTAAATAAAGATTGGAAGCTTTATGGTGGTTATGCTGTGTAGTTTGTGTATAGCCTGTTTAGCTTTTTACTTTTGGAGATTGTATTTAGGCTTCAAAAGCCTAAATGCAAAGACTTTCACATGTAAGAATCATACATTATTATTGGTCACAACACAAACTCATTTTAGAAGCCAATACAAAAAAAATCCTACAAGGTTTTTGTTGATGGACCCAGGGTGATGCTAACATATGGGTTGGCCTACAAAAATACATCATGACTGCAGAACTCTATTATGCATACATCTTTCTCTCCTGCTCCAATGGCACTCTCTAGTGGACTAAATTAAGCAACTCGGAGCCAGACAACAAGACTACATCTGATATATAGTGCACACAAAAATTAAAAGAACTATCCAAAACGCCAGACTGATTGGTTGGTATTAAACAGTAAACAGCCCAACAGAAAGTTTCTCTTAAATACTTTTAAATACTTGTGTCATTCAATGAAAAAAATACAACTCAAATCAATTACTTATTTGGCAAGTCGCTCAAACTAAAAAAAAATAAGATTGAAGATTTTTAATTGCACATCCCATCCATTTGCAGAGTTTTAACATAAAATAATAAGCAATTTAAATAAAACATTTGATGCATATTTGTCAATTATGCATAAAGAAAAAGTTAAGATTTTTGCACTCAAAAATCATGAGTTTATTATGAGCTATATAAATCTATTTGATTTAGTCATTTTCAAAATGCATTTATTCAAATAGTTTAGAATTAATTTAGTTAAATAGTATGAACGTTTAAAATATGGCTAGCTGTGGAACAAACAATACCTAAAAAAATTTAAATGCATGAGATTGAAATAAATTGGATTTATTGATGTAAAACAGAATATTTTAAAGGTTTATATTACAGAAATCTTACATTTTATATTAAAGCTGTGTAATCCAAACGTACAGTAATTTTAAATGCATTTTAAATACATACGCCTTTATTTAATTATTTTTTTTGTGTGCAATGTATCACACACTGGACATGTCTTTCCGTACCCGTATGCTATTCTATCCTCATTTGTGGTGCATTATCACTGCTGTATGAACTCACCTGTGCCTAACTTAGCAAACACCTGCATGGAGTCATCAAAGCGTTTCTGACAGAACAAGTTGAAGGCAAACAGGTTCTGAATGTGATGAATCTGTTGTCTCTTGTCTGCATCTGAATCATCCTTCATTTTCTGAGGAAAGACGAGACGAAAACAAGCTCAGCATATGATAAACACTGTGTACTTTGCATTTAGTATTTACAGGATGTTAAAAAGTTTCTCACCGCTAGCTGAAGTGCCAGTTCAAACTGTTTGTCCTGTAGCAGCTGTCGTATCTGGCTGGCTATAGAGATGGGCACCAGACGCCAAACAAAGTGATTGCTAGCGACATACACAACATTTGGTCTGTGAAATTACAGAGGGAAAGAAAGAACAGAGTCAGATCACCTTTCAGAGCAATTTAATGAAAACATGCCTTAAACATTAGAGCAAAAATAACTTTACAGATAGAGATAAAAATCTGTCACAAAGTATTTTGATCTTTTGATCAGAATATAACTTTACCTGTAGTACAGAGTCATTAACAAGCTGCACATTCAAACATTAAATTAAAAGGGATAGTTCACCCAAAAATGGCATTTCTATAATCATGTCCTCATGTCGTTCCAAACATGTAAGGATTTCTTTCTCTCTTCTGCACAGCACAAAAGAAGATATTGCTTTTTTTGTTCATACAAAGACATATAGTGAAGTTAAGTCTAGTTTCATATTCAAAATATCTTCTTTTGCGTCCTGCAGAAGAAACGCATACAGGTTTGGAACGACACGATGACGAGCAAATCACTTTAATAAAGATCATCTTCTCAAATAGGATGCATCTGCATTCTGCAGGTGTTTCAGTGGATTATAGGTAAATATCTGCTTCACTGAACACAAGCGGGAACTGATTCAGACATTTTTGCTAACCTGTTTGACCAACCCATGAAAGAACCTGATTCATCGACAAATACAGTATTTGTCCCCCATTATGGATTTTTGAAAATTACCTTTCATGCAGTGTGTAACACAGCTCTAAGTGAATGAAAAAACATCCTGCAAAGTTTTAAATCTGAAAGTGCACCGTGTATAAAGTTATTGTCTCTCAAAAGAAAGAGTCGACTCTGAATCATTGAAACGAGTCATTTTTAAAACGAATCCCAAGCCGTTTCATGTTGACGTCAACTCGCATACTACCCACCCACTTGTTGGTCTTTTTGCACTGGTCTGAATGAAAATGCAAATTCATTCTTTGCAGCTTTTGGAGCATTAAAAATAGCTGATTCCCCGGTAACGCTGTACACAAAGCAGCACTGCGCTCACAAACGCCGCTTTAAATTAAATCAGACCAATCACCGCAGATTAGCTTCACGCATAATACCCATAATAGGGGCACTTTAAACAAATGACAGAAAATACAGGAAAACATGAAACATGAAAACGAAATACTGTGAGGAAAAAAAGCTTCAACAGGCAGGTCTCACCCCGCGGAGGTGATGAAACGCGGTCTCTGCAGTTCTACGCTCTGCACCAGCAGTCTGGGCTCAAGGGTGCGGATCTCCACATAGCGAGGCAGCACTGCGATGATGTATGGTGGCTGGTGCTCTAATCAACAGACACGTGAAAACAGACTCAGAAATGACTTGAAAAATCAGTAGAATGGATTTAAAAATGGTAAAATGTGTTAGAAAGTGCCGATAGTACCATACTATCTAATTGCTAGCTGAAAGTTCAATGAATGAGAGGAAACATTTAAAAAGCAGCCATGCAAAGAGCAAAGGATTTGATTAACTTTGCACGTTGGGTGTTCTTAGTCTGTGGATTTTTCCACAGACTAAGAGTTCTGCAGGCACGGATTCTGTTTTGGCCTGGTCATAAATCAATATTAAATAGCTCTTGCATTCATTCATTTCCATGACTCAGCTCAAATTCATTGTAATGACTCGATTTGTTTGTATCATCACTCAGAAATGGTTTGTGGAAGTTTCAGAATGTTTTAATAAAAATATATGTAGGTAAATATTGCTGTTTATTACACACGAGTAACTTTACATCATGATAACTATATATCACTACATGGTTATTTTTGCTGGAAATGAGGCTTTTAGATACCAAAACGTTAGATAACAGAGAAATTTCCCAATTTTTCAAACAAGTTTTGATACCAAATATTTTCTTGATATTATTATTTTTTGCTATTATTATCATTAGTTTATCAGGTGAAAGAAATTACATTATGTTAGGTGTTTTCAATTTGTTTTTGTTGTGCTATGTACCGTAAGCTTGTGGATATCCGATTGTATATGACAATGAAAGTAATATTAGATGAGATTTTTTTTAACTGATTATTTGATTAGGTTGCCAAAAGTTAATTTATTTGAACACAAATGTGAATTATAAACTAAAAATAGCCATGTTTATGTTCAAGATGGTAAGTGGACACCAGTTTCCTTGATGATCTGATAAGTCGTTCACATTGTTTTAACAGTGACTGAACTCGTGATCAAACGTGTTTGGTAAGTTGCTAATGAGTACATGAGAAACATGTTTGTTAAGACTGACATCATACATACCCATTGCAACAGGAATGTCCGTCCAGTTAAGGGCACATTTCTGAGTGCAGATGCCTTCTTCGTTCAAAACAACCGTGAGGTCATCCTGACCCACTGCGACCTTCCCATCAGCCAACGGGGCCACCAATGGTTCCAGCTGTTTCCCTGTGGGGAACAGTTCTTTGACTGAGCCACGTCCGTCCATCTAAAGAGAAAAGTCACATGATTGACCACAAAAAAACACAACAACATCCATGTTGTGATACAGTTAGCCGCAGAATTTGAGAGAGAATCTGGTCTCAGCCTCAGATGGCAATGCTGTTCACTGTCCACCTGATATACACTGTAAATAAAACCGGACAGCAGCAAGCTTCAATATACAAAATGGTTTATGGTTTCACTTGTCCTATTGGGCTGCTGTTGTATCATTGCTGGCTAACATAGCCATTCTTCTGACAAAACTGCAAACTACACATTCATAAGCAGAACTACATTTTTGTTTTACTTACCCGGATCAGATAGTAGTCTCGTTTGAAACCCACACATATGGAGTTCTCACACCAAGCCATGGACTTGGGAATGTCTGGAGCGGTGACATCTCCCTGCAATAGTGACCAAACATGATTTAGGCTAACATTATGGTTTACCAGCAATATTTCATTTCTGTGTTTCCAAGCCTCAAGACCTGTAATTCATAGAATTCTCTGTCCTTCCAGTAATACAGCTGAATTTTCCTCTTGACTGCAACACACATGCGCAGTTTGGCCTCACCTGAGCTGGACTGCTGAAGAAAGAGCGAGAGAGAGATAAACAAAAAAAAAAAAAAAAAGAAGAAATCAGATGTGATCACTGGGTCAAAACATTAACAAACAATTGCATTTACTTGAAGTGGCCCCAAAAGTTTTTGGACCCCTTAAGTCCATGATATACTTCAAAATCAAGTGCAATCAAAGAACGAATGTTGTGATGTCATTTCAGACAAAATCAAGCCAAAATGTAATTTGTTTGAAATTCACTCCAGCTGGTAAACACCTTCAAATTACCTTTAGTCTGTGGCGATTGCGTAATAGGTGGGCGGAACGTGGAAATCATCTTCCAGTCATTTCTTCTGTTCAGTTTGTCAAAGTCAGACGCAAGTACAGTAAAAACAATAACACGCTGGAGAACTGCTATATAATACAAACTGAACTTGTAAAACTAACTGAAGTAGTCATGTTTACTACTTTAAAGCTGCTTGCTTTAAATCAATCAATTGCATGAAGTGCTACTATATAAAAATGAATGTGAATTGACTTGACTGGAGAGCTGAATTGCAGAGCAGGTGCCACAACACTTATATCAATTAATATCCACTTTCTTAACTTCTCTTTTCTCACCACTGTCATTTTTGTTGTATGTTTATGTTATGGAGAGGAAAGCATCCAGCACATATTTACATATTTATATAAACTCCACTCCCAGAAGCATCAGCAGCATAGTCAGGATTTGTTTGCAATGACCTTTAAGCAACTGCAGTAGCCCCTCACTGCAGTGGATCCATCCACAAGATCCATCCAGGGGGTGGAGATGGTAGGTTTAGGGATCAGGGGGTGGAGACGGGTAAGTTAAGGTTTTATCCAACCTCACCCCCTGGATCTTGTGTTCTGCAGTGAGGACCATCTCTGGCAGTGATTTTTGGTTGATATATGAAGTTCTCTTCACATTCACGCAGGTGTCTTAGCAGAGCAACTTCAGGCATCAACATGTTCCATTAACATTTCACAAACACAACTTTTGGGGCCGCTGCATGCAAATAAACAGGCCATAGTGATTCTTTAACCTACCTGCAGGTCACAGGCAAACAGTGTGGCTCCTCTGGCTTTGGATACAACAGTTATCTGCTGGAACGTGAGCAGGTCGTGAACGTGGATGTTATTTTCTGAAACAAACGAAGGCAATGATACTGCTGACACTGAAACTACACAGTTCCTTAAGATGCTTTACACTTACACCACATCAGTTTGATCTAGGATATTGATGTTCCTCAAATGCAAGCCACAAACGAAGCGATATGACAACACATCATATGACAATGACTACTTTTACATGCAACCCTCATAATGTGATTATGAGGTGACTTAGGCAATATTGCGATTAATTACCTCATGTAAACACAATACTTTGATCAAACTCATGCGTTTGAGCTCATAATCAGAGTAAATTATGTGGCATATGCCAATTTTAATCGCAATAATGCTTGTAAACACCTCTAATCACATCTATAGCACTCTGACTAAAGTGTGCATGTGTTTGTGCTTGAATGAAGTTTCCCTCCACTCCAAATTGCTGAACTCTGTCAACAAAACATGCTGCCACCAGTCACTGCTGAATCTTCATTCAGAAAATAATGCGATTGCCAGCATAGGCAAACCCAGTTACAGCAGCATTGCTATCACACGTCAATTCAATGCACCTAAAGAAAAAATGTGTTTTGCATTTGATGTAAGTAGATTAAAACAGTGGCCAGTAACACACCTACTGCATGTGAGCTCATCATTTGTGCTGTGCACTGGGGTATGTGAATAATGGCGGTAAAAATAACCACAATTCTTAGCAAATAATCAGAATAATGAAAATTACATGTAAACGGAAGCTTTGTTTTCATCATGTAAACATGTCACTGTAATTCGTTCCTTACTCTAATTATCGGAAATAATCACATTATTGGTGCACATGTAATCTGAAGGATCTGAGGAGTCATTGACTAAACAAATCTGGAAAACATACTTACCTAACAGACTAACCAAAATCTTGTACTGTGACACCACAAAAAGCTGAGAAAGGAAATAGAAGAAGAAATATTAGAAGCATTTTACCTTTAAAGATAGTTCACCACAGTCATTCTGTCATTATTATCCCATCCTCATGCTGTATGTTGTCATTCTTCCACGCAAATTTAAAAAAAATAAAATAAAAATTATAATCCTATTTTTGAAGAACCTTCATGTAGTTTGCCCATAAAATCAGTTTAATATGACCAAACTCAAAAAAGGACCAAAGAACACAGTCAATAGACTTTTCAAATCATATGATAGCTCTGTGTGAGAAACAGGCATCAAATTAAGTATTATTCATGGATGACATAATGGAACAACACAATGGTGTGTAAATAATGACAAAATTTGGGTGAACTAATCCTTTAATGGATGGACTTCTCTATCTGTGCATACCTGCTGAATCTTCTTTGAGAAGTTCTTATTGGATTTCTCTAAGGTAACTTCAAACCTGTTTGTACCTGTAAAAATTATATTATTATAAAAAGATATTAACACCTTAAATAAATTTCACAAATGATTGATGCTATAAGCACATGTGCAAACAGAAACCATGCACCTGCATCTTTCTTGATCCTGTACAGAAGGAGATGGCCTGGTTTGGTCCCCACAAGGAGCCAATCATCTGCAAACACAGTGTGACACATGGCAACGTTTTAAAAAAAGAGTTCATGGAACTAGTTCTATAGTACAAAAAAAAAAAAAATAAATAATTAAGAGGGTCAGCTCTAGTGGTTCAAACATTCTAAACTTGCTTGACTATTTTTATTTATTTAATTATTCTACATATTGGTTTTGCAAAATCACTATTTTTGTGTAATTTTATTATTTATCTAATTTGAGTTTGTCTTGGGACAAAAACTGATCTCTAAAGCACATTTCAAGGTACATGTATGTGAACATTTAGCACATATAAATATGATGATCAAGATTGCTCAAAGTGTCACTTTTACTCCATCGGACCACTTGAGATGAATTGACCCAAGAGAGCTTTAGATGGCTCTAATAATCCCTCAATATGTAGGCCTACATGTACAAACCAACCTCATAACCTCACATGTGTGAAATTAACACTTGGTTTAACTGTACTTTACTCAGCTTTCATTTCCCTTATACTTGCTGGATAGAATCTAATCTAAACATGTACAATGATACTACGTTCAACACCTTGTAAGCTGCCTAATTAATAAAACATCTGTTGTTCTTCAGAATAGTTGTCTTTTCTCTGGCTATGACTCAGAACCTGGTGATCTGTCTAACTAAACAGCTGTTTTGGACAGTGTTTCCAAGTCAGATGACCAGCTTCAGGTTTTGATACATAACCAGAGAAAGGTCATTTGATCAACAAATATTAACTATTCGATCCATATTGCTCAATAAAATCTGTCTAAGTAGAAATACTCACTAGATGCCCATAAATACTATGTAGCCAGCTAAACAGATTTTGACACACAGCCAGAGAGTAAAGCTTTTTGGAAATTCGAAAATGCTGCAGTATGTTTGCAACCCACAAGGTTTTGAGATGCAGTCATTATCAACAAATGTGCAGGTGTTAGCAGTCCATATATGAGTGTTAAGAGTGTATAAAGGCAGGGAGCTGGAGGACTCACCCCAGGCCGCCAGACAGTCGATCTGAAGGGGTAGTTTCTCCAGGATAGGGACTGGTTCATATGCGTCATGCATACTGGAGCTCTTATGTACGACCAAACACACGTAAATAAATAACCCAAGATGCTAAGAGAGAAAACAAAACCACTGTACAATCTGCTTGCAGTTGGCAGAACTGTAAACAAACAGAATAAAACAAACTCACTACTACACAACAGTTATAAAGATCATTAACGTCTTTGTTAACCAGCTCGACTCTCGCCAGAATTGTCCCACTCCATCCTTCTTGAGTCCAAAAATAAATGAGGAAACACTGAAACTCCTGGTTTGCTGTGTTGTTAATGTGTCATGAGCAGTTGGCTAGTATGTAGCTTTCATAATTAGCCCTTTAATCTTCCTAAAACACAAATCCTCGATGCTCAGATTCCACATGTGTTTCATCCCATTGTCCTGCGCGATGTTGTGGTTTATTTCGGGTTCTTCTGTCCGTTGTTTTGAGCTGATATCCGTCAGGATTCAGTGTTTGACAGCTAGCAGCGAGCTAACTGTGCTGCGGGAACTTCCGAGACGAGCACGTGACTGCGAGCGCTCACAAGAGTTCCATTAAAAACAGCACGTGATAGACCACAGATGATTGACATTCCACACATAAATCCATTAAAGTCTGGCCCTATAGGTTCTTTAGACTCTCCTGTTTTTGATAACACTAACTTATTTGTTGACCAAAGTCTTTTCAATACCATGTCAAACAAAGACATTCGTTCAGTTATTAATAGATCTCAAATTTCTTTACCTGCTTGTGTGAGTTTTTGGAATAACATATTTAGTTATATAGAATGGCTTCTTCTATAAAAATTATGCATAATTGCTACCCAGTAAATTAAACTTGCTAAATTTAATAATAATATTTCCCCCAAATGCTCCTTTTGTCTTCAGTATGAAGAAACAATCTTTTATTTTATATATATATATATATATATATATATATATATATATATATATATATATATATATTGTTTTTGTTTTTTTTAGGGGTGTAAAGGTTCACAAAATTCACGGTTCGGTTCGATACGATACAGTGGTGTCACGGTTCGGTATGTTTTCGATACAGCAAAAGAAAGAAATGCCAGAGAAATGTCCTTAATTTTTACAATTTTTTTTTTTTTTTTAAACAAATTTTTTTACTTTAAACAATGAAGGAGATATACTTGACCCATCTTCTGGGGTGTCTTCTTAGCATCATATAAAAAAAAAAAAAAAAAAAAAAAACAGCTCCGGTTTGAAGTATTCCAGCTGATGCAGCCTATTGTCATGTAGCAGACTCATCTTTTCCAATAAGTTTAAGTTGATTTTTAGCTTTTATGGGCATTTTTTACCTTTATAAAGCCATTTTTTTTTCTAAAAGTGTGCATCACCTTTTGAGTCATTTTTTCTACATTTAATCAGTCAATAAGACATTTGGGCTGTTACCAAGTAAATGAAGTCAGTATTGACAAAATTAATCTTTGCAATGCAGAGGAAACATAGAAGTTGCATCTGAATGGCATTTAGATGCTTTTACACACTGTTTAATGCAGCTCATGCAATGCTTTAACCTGCAGTTACAAATGCATAAATAATGTTTTGATATTTTAAACATAAAACGTTGGCAAATGATGTTTTAAATTGATTACAAATTAAAAGATACTTTAAATGTGAAATTAAAACCGCCACCAGGTGGCAGCAAGTCACTGTTAACAACTGAGACATTGCAATTGAACGAATCATTTAATGGGTGATTCATTCAGAACGAAACACCGTCATGTTGCTCAGAGACGCAAACAGTGCTGTGGCTGTATTTGGAACTATTTTTGTTGGCGAAATTGAGCAAAAACAGGCAATATGCTGTCTAAAACGTAAGTCTCTTAATTAACTTCTTGCTTATTGAACTGTTGTAAAAATAATTTGTAATCATGCTGATTTTTGGAGAGAAAAAAACAGCACTCTTACGTGATATTAACAATATGAAATTATGTAAATATATACATTTTCTGCCCCCATATCATGAATTCTGTGATCATTCTAAATGCATTTTAATAGACTGAATCATGCAGTGAAAGAATGCACTCTCTATGCGCACACACACTAGTCTAACCTAATAGGATAATATGCTGTAATAGGATTAGTCCAACGAATCGTTCGGTTATAATGAGTACCGAACCGAAAGCCTCGGACCAAACGGTTCAATACGAATACGTGTACTGTTACACCCCTAATATATATATTTTTACTTTAAATTTATTATTAATTTCTTGCTATTTCTTGCCCAATTTTACATTCATAAATGTAAATTTTCAAAAAAGAAAACTCCTTCCTTTTTTGTTTTCAAGAAAGATTTTGATGTGTATATAAACTCTTTAAGAAACTAATAATTTTATTGCATGTAGCCTATATGGTACACGGGGCAACTTTTTGAGCAATGTTGCCGGGCAACTTTGGTTAATGTTGCTGTCAACGGGCAACCAGATGAGGCACAGAGCCCACGACCGATCTAAAGTACCCAGATAGAAATTTGTTACCCATTCTCAGTAGTTTTACTGAGTATCAAAGATATTAGCTAGTGATTGGAGAAACAACCTTTTCGAAGCTTCGAGTCAAAATCTGATGAGTAATTAAATGCAACAAATGATGTCAAAACTGATATTTTATTGGAAAATTAAAATGAAAAGATGATGGCCTATCTTGTATACAAATCACCAATTGTACAAAAATCTGTCAATTTCAGGGAATGAAGCACAAATTTATTCTCATGCCGCTCTGTTTCTCCAATCATACAGTACATGACTGGGTGGTAAACATGCAATTTAAAGGTTTTGTGTTGTTAATCTCCACATCCTGTCCAACTGTAGGCCTAGATGTTTATGTTCTAGATAGCTGTCAGAGATTGATGAAGTTTTGCTTCAGGGTTTGCTTCAGTGCTCCAATGAGACCAACTGCTTTTGACAGATTTAACTTGAGACTGAAGCATCTCACTGTGCACTTTTAACCATTTGTGGTGAACATATGAAAAAAAAAAGTATATATATATATATATATATATATATATATATATATATATATATGTACAGCCTCTCAAGTAGCTAAGGAGACGAAATGTGCAGCATCTGGAACGGACTTCTCTGATTCACCATTGTACCTCTGTTTTCCCTGTATTCCAATCCACATTTCTCTAAGCTCCCAGTTATCATTTATGTTAACCCTGCTGCATCTAATTGCCCTGCTTCTTGGAATTCCATTATACAGGTAATACTACCCCAGCATAAAGGTCATCTGTTTTTTGTTTTTTTGTTTTCTCTTTTTTTTTTCAGGTCCTTTGTCTCATCAGCTATAGCAGCAAACTTCTCACTATTTTGATTTTTTTTTTTTGCATATTTTGATTTTTTTTTTTGCATAGTGTGTCGGTTGCTTGTTCATATTTGCATCATGTTTGACAATTAGATGTAAAATCTCTAAAAAGTTCCCCTGTTTGATGATGCTGCTGATTCATGGGCTTGCTGGCCAATGTTCTGTGTAGCTGACAGGTCTGAGTATCTATTTAAAGATGTAAACACACTACTGTCTAGCAGCATTAGGGAGTGAGAAGTGTGTGCAAGTGAAGCAGTATGTAGCATCCTTAGATTGTAAACACTCCAGCCATGGGTATGCATTGCACCATTCACAGTGAAAACGTCTCTTTGCAGTTCCTTGAATGTTTTTAGGGAATGCCTGCAAGTTTGGCCGGGTGGGTTTGAGATGAGACGTTTTGTTGTTGTTGTTGTTGTTGTTGTTGTTGTTTGTTTGTTTTTTATTCATAACAGGGGTCCATGTTAAACTGCTCATTTAGCATGTAGCATGTGTGGAAATGAGCATAGAACAGTGGATGAGATCAATTAAGTTATCATGCTTATTAATATGTCTTGACCTATTAATAAGCATGATGAAAGGTTGTTTCTCTCCTATATATATTGTTGGCATAACATATTTTTGATTGTCAAACTATATTGCGATTGTAAGTGCACACTAAAAAAGTACAGTCAAGTTCACCTCCAAAGCATCTTTGTCTTGACTGTCTGTGCTTGGGTCCTTTGCTGCCATGCTGTCAGTAGAATGTGTGCTGGTGGTCCCATATTAATAAGCATGTGAAATTAAATATTGTGATGCCCTGTAATTAATAATAATAAGCTAAACACAGATTTATCCAAAGATAACTTGATCTCATCCACATCCCTAAAGTAAAGTAGTAACACACACTGACAAAACAGTGTTGTAAGGGAGGACTGAATATTCAAAGAGGAAGGGGAGTTGGAGATGCCTATTCAGGTCAAATAATTCACATTAAAATAAATGTTTCTTTATGGTGTTTATCTCATTGAAAGGGAGGAAACCGCAAAGAGCACAAAGGCAAAAGTCCCAAGGACCACTTTGGAGACATCACTGACCAAAGGAAGTGATCCAAGTCACTAGGTGAAAGAAGTACTGATCAAACAAGAACAAATGTTAAGCACTCTGCGCCCACAAACTTGGCTCAACAGCGATGAAGTGGATGCAGCTTCTTTTTATATTTCTCAGAAGTTCCCTCATATAGATGGATTTCAGTCCTACCTAGTCTTCACTATGGGGGTGTGGTTGAGACACCCAGACACCATTTGTGCAAGTAATGAACATAAATAACAACCACTGGATCACAGCAAGCAACCTTTTCTGTGGACTTAATGAGGTTTGCATATATAACAGCCTGAACACATACCAAGCAGACAGAGCAAAGATTATCCTGGTTGATTCGTCTATAAGCACCCCAGTTTGAGATCTGAAAGCCTCCCGTACAAATGCAGCAGTCATCCAGCAGTTGCAGAATTTTTCCATTGGCCTTTGCAGCTATGTTATGTGATGAAGCCAAACAAGAGGAGTGCCAGTTTCAAGAAAGAAAAATGAGATGAACACTGTACAGAGCTTCGAAGAACAAAAAGGCTCCAGTATTTGCATACCAGCAAATACGGGCAAAACCTGAAAGGGCCACACTTCAGGACAGGTGGAGGTTCACTGTATCTGCAGGACCTCACACAACCAAGAGGTGATGGTGCAATGCAGCAACTGCAATATCTGGTACCACCCCAACTGAGGCCTGTGATCTTAAAAAGATGCTGCGAAACTGTTTATTCCAAAATGCATTTTTTGTACTTTTAAAAAAAATGTCACATTGGGTGAATATTCAATACATTCGCATTGAAAAAAAGAAAGAAAATCCATCTGAAATTAGAATGATGCCATAGAACCTTTTTGATGGAATACTGGATTTATTTGTTGAATTGTTGAGAAATTCTACCAGTTAGCATATTAAAGATATGTGCCACAATTTTTGAGTGCCAATTGGTTAGAAATGTAGATGAACACTTGAATCCAACAATCAAGCATGTCAACCTCTCTTTCAAGTCATCTCAGGGTCACGTATCATCTCACGAGAAGATGAAACAAAGTAGAGCCAGTGAATCGATAAGTGTTTGTACCATGTTTCTACATTGTATAATCGCTAAGATATTATTAGAAATAGTGATTTTGACGCAGGGCTGCATCAGTCTAGTTAAAGCCTTGTGGACATTGGAGAAAAGATTACTGAATTTACGAGATGCCCTGAATACACTATGAAGGCACTCACACCTTTTGCCTACCACGCAAAACCATGTATACGCCAATGGTGGGCCATCAGGGCCAGCAAAGCCTTCTCTGCAGGCCTAAAAACTATCAGAATCACTGACTTAGTTTTAATATAATTTTTCAATAAATGTGTATTTACAGTGCAAAGGCAGCTGTAAAAATTAATCGGCATCGCTGATCTTTTTAAACTTTCATTCAAAAAATTCACAAAAAATCTAACTTTTCATTGAAGAAAAACAATTGAAAGTGGGGAGAAAATCTCATGATGAAATAAATGTTTTTCTCCAATGCATGTTGGCCACAATTATTGGCACCCCTACAAATTCTTGTGAGTAAAATATCTCTGAACTATATTCCCATTTTTTAGCACACCTGGGTGACTAGGAGCATGAAATTGTCCAGCCATGACTTCCTGTTCCACAGGATTATAAATATGAGGAACACAAAGGCCAAATTCCCTTAATCATCCATCACAAGGATTAAAACTAAAGAATATAGTAGTTCTGATGTGCAGAACAAGATTGTTGAGCTTCACAGAATAGAAAGTGGCTGTAAGAAAAGAGTTAAATCATTGAAGATCCCCATTTCCACCATCAGGGTAATAATTAAGAGGTTCCAATCAACTATAGATATTACAAATCTGCCTGGAAGAGGACATGTCTATATCGTCCTAATGCACGGTGAGGAGGAGAGTTTGAGTGGCCAAAGACTCTCCAAGGATCACAGCTGGAGAACTGCAGAGATTAGTTGAGTCTTGGGGTCAGAAAGCCTAAAAAAATATATCAAACAGCCCCTACATCACCACATGTTGTTGGGGAGGGTTTCAAGAAAAAAATTCTCCTCGCTCATCCAAAAACAAACTCTAGTATATTCGGTTGACAGACACGACTGGAACTTCAAATGGCCCTGGCTTCTATGGTCAGATGAAAATTGAAAAAAGAGCTTTTTGGCAGCAAACCCACCCGATGGGTTTAGTACAAACAGCGATAAGCTGGATCTTTAATGTTGTGGGCCTGTTTTTCTGCCGGAGGTCCTGGACATCGGAAGGCTGAATATAAAATAATATATAGAAGCTAATATAAAAGCCTCCTGAATGTCAGAGGCTTCTAGGACTTACAGGGACTTCAGCCGGGGGGTTCCCCTGGGACTCGTGACAGCACACACTGTAGTTACGACAGACCCGTTGACCTCTGGCTGGAGAGCAGTGTGCGAGGTAGTACCAAAGATGATAGAATACCCAAAATATGTCACTCCTGTAGATTTGAATGACGAAAAATGCAACGCTCATTATGGCCGCGAAGCCCCGATTTTGTAATAAATGAGCCAATCGCATATCTGTAAAGTCATGATGAAATTTAATCGTAAGCTTGGTCAACAGTTTTGGAGAATTTGATGGTTCCCCATTCAAAGAGATAGGAGCTGCACTTGCATGCCCGAGAGGCGTTTCAAAGATGGCCGCAGAGTGACATGATTTGCCTTAAAGGGACTTTGGTAGTACCGACTTCGGGTCTGTGGTCAGAGTGGCAGAGCAGGTGGCACATAAACCGCTCGGAAATTAAGCGTATAGCGTTAGTTCTGGCAGGTCACATGAGTCAAGCTTGCATCAGCTGACTCAGCTGATCACATCTACCTATAGGAATACGACACCTATCACGGCATTCCTATATATGCTCTATTCAGTATTATTTCTGCAGCTTTTTTGCTTGCTCAGGAGCAAATTACCCTCCTCCATCCCCAACTCCTCCTTTTGCCACAGTCAGGACTTGGCTTTCTGATATTCCTTGTTGAATCAGACTCCATTATCTTGAATAATGTGTTACACTTAAATATAATTAAGTACATTAATGATATCTGCTTGTTCTGTTCTGTTTACCCTAGGGGGCTCCCTGTTCATTCATGGCAGGCTGTATGGATGGGCAGGGAGTTTTTGCCCAGAACAGAACCATAACGCCAAACCAAACTGTATGCTAAGTGTCCATCATTTTGACAATAGTGGTCCTGACAGAACTGAAAGCGGTGTCCTTAGCCCTAGTGGCTTTTCTGCCGCAGCTGTGACAATATATCTGTGGATTCATACATAAATCGCCAAGGTGGTGTGCGCTCCAGAGCCCTTTTAAAGCAGGCTGTGACTTTTCTATTATGGGCGGATCTTCATCTACTCTCCATCAGAGCAGTGCTTATCCCCGGTCTCCTAAACCGCGGAGCAAACATGCCCCAAACTGGCTGGATCTACCTTGGTTTCCAGACCTAAGGGAGATGCTGGTGGCTCCTCCTTGGCAAATTCCCCTCAGAAGGGACCTGCTGCCTCAAGCAAGTGGCACGATGTGGCACCCCAGCCCAGCGATGTGGAGCCTTCATGTGTGGTTGCTTTAGGGGTCCTAGAGGAGCTAAGCATCATACCTTCCCATGTGCTTGACACGCTCACTGAGTCTCGTGCACTTTCTACTAGGTGTCTGTGAGGGTCTTAAATGGGGAGTGTTTGTGAAATGGTGCTGTGACAGAGATATCGACCCGATGAGCTGTCCCGTGTCAGAAGTTTTGAATTTTCTGAAGCACAGGCTAGATAACGGGAGTCTACCATCAATGCTAAAAGGTTTATGTGGCCCTGTCTCCCTGAGAGCGGGAACAAGACACTCTGAAGTTCACCGTTCAGTCTTAGATTTTGAGGCAATTGTTGCTCTCGCCGCATTATATACTGCTTGCAGGCTTTTCAGTGTTTGCTTGCGATTTGCATGATTAGCCAGATTTGGCTAGTTTATTAAGCTGGCATTATTCTATAAGGTGTAAAGGGTAATAGGTAAATAAGGGAAACAAAGTCAATTTAGCTCAAAGGGAATCATTTATGATTTTATAGGGAATTTGAACAGAATCACTGTTTTACAGCTGATCGCTGAATCGGCCTGCGATTCACTGAACGAGCCGTATAACATCAGCTCTGCACTGGATATTAAAATCCAAAATATAGTGAAAACACTATTAATAAGCACAGTAACAAGGTTGGCAGTTTAAGACATTAACTTGTAAGCACAAAACACAAGATACTTCTCTTTTCAATATAAATAAAACTTTATTTAATAAATCTAAGACATGTAAACTAATCTAACACATGAACACACGCATTCACACATTCATACAAGTTGCAGAAAGAGAGAAAGTCAGGAAAGTTTAGAGAATGAAAATGTGAAATCCTAAGTTTATAGCAATATTTGCAATTGCGTAGACCTGAACAACCATCAATCACTTAATTAACCCTCGCATTGAGTTTCTCAATGAGGCTAAAATTTATATTAAATACACCAGCACAGCAAAAGTCTGAAGGTTACTTGCTAACTTGCTTGTTGCCTTAAGGGATTCCCTTGCGTCTTTGTCATCTTTGCAGAAAGGGGTTTCCCGAGGTTGCTGATTGGCTGAGTTCAGTGGTCTTTCATAGTGAAGTCTTGGGAGTTGGCTCTTGATGCGGAGTTGGTCTGGTTGAAGTTTGGGCGGGTGCAGTCGGAGCTGGACTTTGCGGCAAACTTAACTTAACGAAACTCACGGAAAGACAAGAAATTAAAGTAAAAGAATAAAAGGATGTAACGAGACTAGGTGGTTTTTCTTCTCATTGTAGTGCTAAGTAGCAGCTGGCATATAGGCCAGAGCACGCTGGAATGGCGCTCAAAGAACACAGAAAGTGGTGACAAAAAGCATGGCTAAAAGTTCAAAGCAAAAGCAATGACGAAAAAGCATGGCTAAAAGCAGTGGCAAAAGTTAGAAGCTAAAAAGCATAATTTGATGGTGTCCTGAGTATTTAAACTCGACTTTTGGACACGCCCCAATGGGTGTCTTGACCAATTAGATAACATCTTAGCTCAGGGTGTTGTATGTTTCTCCTCCCCAAAACATAAATCATGTTATCTTGTCAGTCACATGGTCTGAATTTTCCCGCTCTTGGAGAGTATAATTTTGGACAGAATTTCTATAACAAGACTATGATACATTTGATAAAGAATTGATTGGAAGAAACGTTTAAAGCATGATTTTTCAAACTCATACATACCAAACATGAATATTAACTCTTAAGCTATTCCCTAGTTATTAAAAAGACATACATAATATGTGATTAAAACATGATAGTTAATTGTGTGGGTTACATACATGATATGGAGTTATGCATAAAAATGATGTATTTTAAGATGATTTTAGGTGCACATGGAGAAGAGAGTCTCTGTGAACAAAGGAATTTCAGTCGGGTTCTTTGTCTTCTATGTGGAGACCCGCCCAAGAAAGTCTGTAGCTTGTGATTTCTATCACAGATTTACATGTGACGGCCATCTCTTTGCCCATCAGTCCTGATTACTTGCCCCAAATTTGACGATCTCCTTCCTGCGTTGGACTTATTAATAAGTATTCTTTTGTCTTAATGTTGCAAGCTGTTCTGTGAAAGAGGCTTGTTGGTAGGCTTGCTTCAGAGGGCTGGAGCTAGGAATCTGTTTTATGACGTCCTGTTGCAGCCTTGGGGCCCCTCTGGAATTTCGGCTCCTCATGTTTCAATGTTTTGATCGAATCTTAAATTTGTCTGACTCGTTCTGATCCTACAAAGGTTTCAGGATTTCCGAGAAGGAGAGGAGTTCCCACAATGAATGTTTCTCAATGTCTCATTCCCGCTCTCAGGGAACCGAGGTTACGTCAGTAACTGGAGAGGTTAGCGATAGCTGAATGCCTTTGTCCATATTAGGGATTTCCTGGAACGCCATCAGTTCTATTACTTCTGTGATGAATAATAGTACTTCTCTCAAAAGAAATTTGAAGTCGACGTGATAATCTGTTTTTTGTTGTTAATTTGTTCTAAAAATCACATTTTGAATCGCAAATCACAAACTTGTGTGAATTTATGTAAATATCTTGTGTTTTGTATTTATTTATATGTCTTTATACTTTAACATTTTAATATACTGTTCAATTTAAAGTTTTTTTTTTTTGTTTCTTCAAGAAAAAAGCTATTTTTAATGTCATCCATTGTCATTTTGTGGCTTTTTTTTTTTTGTATTGGTTCAGGCACTGTTTAGGCACCAGTACCGTTTTAAAAGTATCGATTTGGCACTGGTATCGTCAAAAACCCAAATGATACTCAACCCTAAATACCATCATTAAAAGGCAAAAGCAGTATGCATTTATAATGTCACATTCAGTAAGTCATCCTAGCTAGCGTTAGCTAATTACCATAACATTATTAGCCTATAATGTGCTGTAACAACATCTAGTTAACTCCACTGGTTTCTGCGTCTTTAGTCTTATCTATGCCCTTGACCTCTGTAAAGCCCAAAACATTTGCAGTTTCTCAGCTCAGTCCTCCACAAGCCTAAGCCAAGAGGCAGAATAATTAAACTGCTGCACGTAACAGCTGTTGTGGTGGGGGTGAACTTACAAACAGAAAACGGAACCCCATCTTCTGTCACTACAACAATGGTAGGTGAGCTGTTTTCATGATTTATAATGATAGAAATACCAAATATGATAAACCATGTAACTTGCTGTGGTGTTGGGTACCAGTATTCTGGACTTCTATGACAAGTAGATGTGAATTTTGTATATTGCAGAGCTTTGTCTAAAGTGGCAAATGAGGATTTGGAAGTTATTGACAGGCACACCTATGAGCTACATAACAAACAGGCCACCAATAGATGTAATAGGTCAGGAAAAGTACCCTCTTGGAAGTGGTTTGAGCTACCAGGTAAAACAGTGATGCACATTAAAACTTGATACAGATTAAGACTGAATTATTATCATTTGCAGGCAGCCACAGTTTATTACAAAAGAAAAACATTCACAATATAACAAGAATTTGAAAGGTTAAAAATGGGATACAAAATGCCAATTTATTATAATAACTTGCATGACAGGCAGAGAGAAATCATGGCCATGAATTAACTGCAGCATTTTGCTGTCCCTATGTGGTTTCTTCAGCAACCTATGCTTGAATGCTGTGTCGCTGGAAATTAGACAACATACACACCACAAACCATATCTGATTTATATTTTCTAACATGTAATTAGGGATTCTACCAGACACTATCTTAAATTTTTTGACGTTGGCTATTGCTCTTTCTACATGCACTTTGTGTTTGGCTATTTTTTTTGCTATCTGAACATCTGGGACTGGCATGTGAAGATTTGCAAATGGAGGAACGTTTAGTTGAAGGCCAAGCTCCTTCACATCTCTCTCAATGAGAAACCCCTTACCCACCATCAGCCCATCACCTCTCTTAAGGTGGCCACACTGAAGCAGACCTTTCAGTACATCTTTGATTTCGCACCGTCTAAATAGCTCTTGGTCAGAAATTGATCCTGTGTATAGTGTAGATGCAAACATAATGGAGCCATGAGGATCACAGGCTATCAGAGACTTGAGTGTGTTAGTAGACTTACGGTCAGAACAAGTCTGACTCTGTACTAACAGTGAGCTAGGTTTCTCTATCTTTATCTCTGTGCAATTAAGAATTGCAAAAGTTGTTGGAAACTCTGCTTTGTAGTTGTCGGGCATGTTTTCTGCAATGATGTCCCTGTGTGACCAAACAGACAGATTACCTAGCCTGTCATACATGAAGTCAATCCATGAACTGAATAAAGTCCTAACACTTTGCATATCAATTTGAAATTTGAAAGCTAGCTCTTCCAGGTCGAAATTTTGTCTTAGTTTCATAAGTACAAGTAGAAATTGTTGACGTAAAGGCATATGGTGGATGTGCCTGTTCAGTTTATCACATGTCAAGGGGTTGTGTGTTTGTGGGACTGTTTCATTATCTGGAAGGGTGAAAAATCTGCACAGTTCGTTAAAGTCATCGTAAGTGAACCCAGTGCAGTATTTGAAGTAGTTAGGGACACTGCTGTTATTTACAGTCTCTGGTGTTAGTGGGTAAAGAACCTGATGAGTCTGTATTTTCTCCCTTAGCAAGTCATTTTCTTTTTCTTTTTGAGCAAGAAGAGTCTTCAGTCTTTCCAGTTCCACCTGTGTTTCTTCTATCTGGGGTTGGTCATCTGTGCACTCTGTAAACATAAGAATGAAATGATTAAAACTAGTCTTTTATTAACACAGGACATAAACACTATGTAAATAACTTACAAACATTGCAATATTTTTTTTCTTTTCTTGTGCGTTTGTGTAGCTCCCGTTATTGGACAACACTTGGCCAAGATCCTCCCTGTTAAACCCTACTGATGATTTTCCACTTTTCCCTTTGTTACCACAACCAAGCACCTTCTTTACAGCCCTAACAAAAGACCAGATGGAATGCTACAATGCAATCACGGCCTCAAAGTCTAAATCAGAGGCACTGGAGAAAGAACCCTGACAACAGAGCATCAACAACATCTGGCACTGTGTCCGCTCTCATCGTCTTACTTCATCCTCTTTCAAGAGAGCATACTCCAGGAAAGCAGTCTACGAGCATGCTGAGGAAGACGACAACACTGCAAACCAAAGCAATGAAGAAAGGCCTGGAACTTGAGCCAGTTGCTGCAGCCCAATATACAGAAATCACAGGAAACCAAGTCTACATGCCCTCCATTAAGGTACATCTCCTGACAGGAAAGTCCTTCAGTATGGCTACAACAAAAGCTATGGACTTTTAAAAATGAAGTGCCCAGACCAATATAGCTCCACAGGCTGCCAATACCTCCAGAAGCACAGTGGTGATACCTACAGTCTCAAATGTAACTATGAGTACTATTACCAAGTTATAGGACAGATGGGGATGACTGGGATGCCATGGTGTGACTTTTTTTGTGAAGTTTGACAATGATTACCATTTGGAATGCATTCATTTTGATACAGAAATGTGGGAAATAGGGCTGGGTGATTTTTCAGATTTTATTGATTAATTCGAATTTAATGTTTTGCCACGATTTTGTTTTTTATAATTAGAGGAATCACAATTTTGACTAGAAGTATTACCAAACGTTAGAATTAGACACTTTGACAATATGCCAGTGGTAACAGTAAAGAGAAAAGAATGATCTTGAACTGCATGTCTGCAACAAAGATGTGACGCGAGCAGTGGAAAAATATATATGATGGGAGTTGAACATCTTTTAACTCGAGTGCCACTATTTTAGACTACCATTTCATGCATGAGACGCTGCAAGAGACGTGAGCGCAACAGTCAAACGTGTCCATGTTTACATGGAAAAGCAGGTCAATCAAATAAAAAAACTTGTAAAGAACAACTACCGTGTGTCTGATATTTCATGTTTGCATCATGGTGACAGGCTTAAAACTGCTGTTTATGTTTTTTTATACAGATCATTTATAGTTAACAATAGTCTACTGGTGTTATACCTTCAGTCATTTTGAATTTTAATTACCTTGACTTGAGAATTTTTTAAAGTTTTTTCCTTGTATTTCAGAACATATCATACGCATAAAAAACGTTTGTACAAGATGTAGTTGTAGATCATGCATCTTTGCAAAGATAATTGACAAGTGATTTGTTTAACATTTACATGTTGACAACTTCATGTGTGGTGCATATAATTTTCTTTAACTGAAGCAGGGGTCACCAGACCGGTGTCCTGCAGAGTTTAGCTGCCTGTAAATTTCAAGTATAGCTAGCAAGACCTTGATTAGCTAGTTCAGGTGTGCTTGATTAGGGTTGGAGCTAAACTCTGCAGGACACCGGCCTTCCAGGACCAAGTCTGGTGACCCCTGAACTAGAGGGTTAATAAAGAAAAAGTTACTTGAATCATGTTGTAGTTACATTTTCAAGTTGACTAGTTAAAAATCGAGAATTGGTGAAATGTTCTGAGAAAAAAAAACAACAACAACAACAACAAAAAAAAAACATTTAATTTTTTGCCATATTGTGGGAAAAAATGAAAAAACTAAACTAGCCTTTTTATTTATTTATTTATTTATTTTTTATATATAATTTCCTACAAGTCCTGTGCAGTTAGAGTAGGGATGGGTGATACCACTTTGTTTTCGATATGATACCGATACTTTTAATGGCCAGTTTGGTCGATAGCGATACAATACTTCTAAACTGAACTTTTAAATTATGAAATGTATTAAATTACTAAGAGTAAAATGGGTAATAATACCCACTTTATATTTGAAACGGATTTTAACATTCAATACACCTTAATTACAACTTATTAGGTTATATTTTTGTTTACACATGGTTAAAATATGTTTACTGTAGTGGTAACCATGGAAATCTACAAATACTATAGTTAAACTATGGTCACTTCAGTAAAACCATGGTTCATTTTCATAAGGGACTGCTAGTGATAGGCTGTTGCATGCATAAAATACGTATATGTTTTTTTCTGCATTGTTCTGAGATGCCATTCCCAAATACATCAATGCTTTCTTATGATAGGCTACTTTTGGGAAACGCAGCTCTGTTTAAATGCACTGTCAGAAGTGAGTAAATGCTCTCTGTGATTGATTGATTCTGCCTTCTCTGTCTGAAACATTTGCGTGTGTCCAGATGTGTCCAGATGATCAGGAAAATAGTTCCTTCTTATACAATTATTTGCTACATAGGTTATTTGTCCAATTTAGTAATTTTTGTTTAATAAAATCACTGGTAAATAAAAACACCTTAGTATCGATATTGTTTAATTGAGTATCGATACTTTTGATACTCACATCAGTATAGATATATTGATACTTCAGGATCGATTCGCCCATCCCTATTAGAGAGATCACTGTAACAAAAAACAAAACACATACCCATTTTAATGACCATAGTGCTCTCCTCTGTAGTGGTATCCTCCATTATTGATTCTGCTACCATCTCTTCTTTAATAACAATGGAAACGCCTTGTAGATCACACCTGTAAAAATGATATATACATTTATTATTTTCAAAATAATATGCTTAACCGGTTATATCCTCCTGGGACCCAGAAATAGACTTTTCTTTGTAGGGGACATTATATTTTAGTGAGTTTCTCTTAGATCTTACATATTACAGTTTTAAGTGTTGATATCCTGAAAAGAGCACATTCAGGGCTTTTCACAAATACTGTACCAAATGTTTGGAGGTTTGATTATGACCACGACCTCTTCTTAGTCTTTAAAAATGGCTGACATTAATTTAATGATTGATCAAACATAATATTATATATTTTGTAATTATTTAAATCTGACTAATTTTTAAATTGTCATAAATCAGCATCTCAGGAAAATGTTATGGGGTTTCAAAACAAAATATGACTTAAACAGGACATCAATTTCATACATGTCCACTGTCCAGGACACCTGGGGCCTGTACCATGAAGCCGGTTTAGCTGGCTAGCCAGGTAAGTTTGGGTTTTAGGTACCATGAAAGTGGCTTGGCTTTTAGCTGCGTTCATCGCCATAGTAACTTACGCTGCACAGCTAACCTGCTCCGGGGCAGGTTATGTTCTGAGTTACAGATCTCAAACTGAAATTGGACCAATCAGATGTGAGCAAAGTGACACACACAAAAAAAAAAGTCACTCCCCCAGTTTATCTTTCTACAAATTAACGGTCACTATAAAGTACCTTAAAAAATAAATAAATAAATAAAAACTAAACATCCAACAAAATTGTCTGGCTTTAATGATAATTACAATTTACATAAGATTAATATAATTATAATATGATTTATATTATTATTAATCCATTACACACACACTTTTAGTTTAACAATTATTATAAAGTATTTATTTTAAATGAATATTAATATATACAGATCATATGTAATATAAATAAGTGGTAGAATCAACAGATAACACTTTAAAAATGGCTACATGTGACCTTACATTCGAGTCTATATCACTATATATTATCAACTATATAAACTAACTTCACAAGTTTCACTTGTGACTGCACTGATAGACCAAGATAATTTCCTTTATTTTTCCTCTTTCATGGACAAGTACTTCAGTGGAAGTGCGTTTAAATTCCTCACATTCTTTAATCTCTTAACCTTTAACAAAAGAGTTTTGAATCTCACTGGCTCTCTTGCGAGAAGTGAATCACACTTGCTCTGTGTTGTGATTGGCTGTTCGCCAGCGATGTCACACATTCGTGTGCACGCGCTCCACAAACTCAGGATCAAAGCTTGAGTTGACAAAGAAAGTTGATGATCAGCATCATGGTACCAACAAAGCTGGATTGGAGTGGTTTGGTTTTGTCAACTCGAAACTAATACTGTAACTCTGAATTTGTGCATCTACCATCATGGTACAGGCCCCAGGACTTAATGCATGTTTATTACACATTTTGGGAGACACAGCAAATGAATAGGGAAAGAAATTATATTTCAATATTCATATGAAATATTAGATATTATCAAGAAAATCTTGCCAATTATCAGACTTTTATCATTACGTTGCCCCAAGAACAAATTAAATGCAATGTATAGATAGATTGTATATAGCGGGAAAACCCTCTTATGGCCATTTTACACACATATTACACAAAGCAAAATTATATATCAATTCATTCTGTTACATCTTTCATAACATAGTTGAGAATCATCTTTATACAAACTTTGGAATTAAAAAAAAATCCTTGAACCTAAGAATTTACTGTTGATTTTTTCTTTTAAAAAATCTATTGTTTTTGCCTATTCAAACTTGAGTCATGGTGTCCTCTACAAAGGACCTAGCATAGAATAAAATATTTTTCAAAATTGTTATTTTTCAATTTTTCTTATGCTCTAAACAATGTTATGACATGAAAAAATCCTAAATTTACAAAACTTTTTTTCTGGGTCCCCGAAGGATGTGACAAGTAATGTAATTGTAATTTGTAATGTCATAAGTATAGAATAAAAACATTGCATTGAAGTTATTATTTGCTTTTTCTTTATATAACACAAACACCTGATGTTTTCAGCATTGTCTGGTTTGTGGTCATCTCGTAGTCCTTCCCTTGGCAGCACAGACACTGTTCGCAACGTACTACAGTCATCTATCAATGCTGGCAGAGGATCGGGATGAGCGGGTGTCGGCCGGCCGTCAACGAAGTGCTGTAGATTAATGACAGAGGAAAGGACTTGGTCATCCTAAATTACGTCAGAGTACAGAAGTCAAGAGGTGAAACTCTGAGGCTCTTTGGGTAACAGCCACTTGGTGGTGCTTCAGTAGTGTGGCCGCCATTTGGAGTGAAAATGCCAGCTGGACAATAGCACAGACACAGAAACAGACAGAATAACAATGAAAGACAAGTCAAAGTCGAATGAAACAACACAACGTTCGGCAATCCACTGCAAAAACTATCAGAAAACTATAAATACACAGAGCTTTCCTGTAGCTCAAATAGTAGAGCATGGCGCTAGCAACACCAAGATCATGGGTTCGATTCCCAGGGAAAGCAAGTTGATAAAATGTTAAAACTGTAGCTTGAATGCAATATAAGACGCTTTGGCTAAAAGCGTCTGCTAAATGTAAATGCACAAATGCATTCGAGCTAGTTTTAGCCTACTTTGAGTATTTCCATTTTATGCAAATTTACCCATTTACTATTATTAGTTACAATTACTCTACTAGGTCTGGAATATATATTGTATGTTTTAATCCCCTGGAACACACTACAAACATGATGATCTTATAGTACATGATGCATTGCTGTGTCCGTCATAAATAATTTTGGAGATAGTGGCTGTTTTTTCATAAAGTTTTTTCTTATTTACAGTCTTGCTTCAATGGATATTAACACATTAAGACAATACTGCAGTTTACTGTCAAGCTGTTATATTCCTGTTATATTTGAAGAATTCATTTGCAAAAACAGATAACTTCGTTTTTTAAAAATGTTCAAAAATCATGTTTGTTTGTTTTGTTGTTTTTTTTTTTAATCCTGCATTCCAATTAATATCAATCAAACTGCAGTTGGGTTGTTTAGATTAAATAATAATAACTAAAAAATACAGCTAACTTACACAATAAAACTAAATGTAAATCGTGTTAACTATTTAACGGTGACTTGTTATAGCATATCATTGCTCTTTTGTTGATTTTGGTTGTCCTCATTTGCAAGTCGCTTTGGATAAAAGCATCTGCTAAATGACTAAATATAAAACACAATAACAAACATGATTTATGAAAATTTATTATCAGAGTTATCAGTTTTTGCAAGTAAACTCTTCATTTATTGTCCAACTTTTCTGATGCATGTCCTTAATTTAATTTCATGTGTTGGAATTAATTCAGTGTTTATACTGCTAATACTTCAACTTAAAAGAATTTCAACCGAAACTGACATGGTTAGCAAAGGTTTTGTGAAGAAAAAAAAAAAAGAAGCACAAAGTCTGTAAAATAAGCTGTTAAAAGGATTTGAGGATCACTCTGGTACGTTATTCTGTGTTGTCATCATTCAGGTTATATTTCAGCTTTAATTTTTTTTGTTTTTTGAGCAAAGCAGCTGATGTTGCCATAGCAACAGCAAGAAGCTGTGACTGCCCAGTCACTTTCACTCCAAGGCTATGGTTGCAATGAAACATTTAATTGGCTTGCACTTCTTGTCAACATAACTTCTTTGATTATGCCTTAAGTATCTTAAAAGGAAATTCATACAGCAGCACAGTACAGGACAGAGGGCAGAAATGTCAGGCAAAACTGCTCTTTAGGCTCGCTAATGTTTGGCTAACTGTTAGTAACTTTAAGCTTTTAAGGAAACTTGTAAACGTACATAAATCAAGGATTGTGCTACAGAGCTAGAAAGGTGCAGTAGTTATAACTGTGTTACCTTTGAGCACACATAGATGTGTTTGGCTGTGGAATGGTTTCTCAGCTTGTCACAGAGCTGCTGCTGAGGCCGTCCACACAAACTTATCCACTTCATACACTTCTCCAGATTTCTGGCAGGTTTAGGGAAGGGGTGAAACTGTATGTTGCCCAGCCTTTCTGGGTACCTGCTGTCTGCGTTGCAAGCCGCATACGTGCACCTTTTCACCATTTTCCAAGTTAACAACCGACGTTTACTGCGCCTAAAAGCTAGTTGTCGGACTGTTTTGTTTGTCGGATTAAATGGCGGATAGCAACAGCGGCGCATAATAACCGCGTGACGATTGGTCAGATCGCCTGTCAATCAAACTACCAGCACCAGCCGCAGCCTATCCGTGACCGCGCTACATTTAAAGCTACATTTACCTTGAATTCAAATAAACATAATTCTGCAATACTAATGAGGTTATAAAAAGATCTAAAAATGACATTGACTTTAGAGAAGAGAATTGGTTTTGTTCTTAAATTTGTTTATTATGCTGAGGAAATTCATAAATGTCGATGGGCAAAAAGTAGTAGCTATGTTAGTATTTTAAAACACTGGAGGGTGTAAGAAATGCTAAGGCCAAAAAGACTATGTATTGTTGTAAAGCCTTCAAATTTCTTCTTATATACTCTTACATTTTTTTGTTTTGTTTTTTTATATTATTACTACATTTGTATTATTTTTATTGATTTCTTATTTTTACACGTGTTAGTTGTTACTAAATAAAGATTATATACACACACACACACACACATATATATATAATATGTGTATATATATATATATATATATATATATATATATATATATATATATATATATATATAGCCTAAATTCTGCAATACCAATACTAAAGTAAATTTAAGAAAACATTTTTCCAGCATGTTAACTTTATCGTCAAGCTTTTATCATAAACACATGATATCTGATCACTTTAACACTAGTTAAACAGAGAAAAAAAAAATATGAAAATGAAAGGTTTCCTGCTTTTGTTATTTTTCACGTGAGCTTTTCACTTGAAAGTTTGGATCCAAACGCAAGAGGTCAGCAGAGCATCAGTTACTGCCCTCATCACTGAAAAATAAGCCTCCTGAGCACAAATAGCTTCAAAACTCAATTTTGTTTGAAATTAAATTTTAAATACTGTTAATAACAGTGCCCGGTCAACAACACACATATAAATAAATAAATAAATCCATCCATACAACATACATACATGCAGTACATCCAAAAATGAAATATAGCCTCATACTGCAGTCATCAGGCTCCAGGCACCAATGTGAATTCAATATGTTCAGTCCTGTCTGGCAAGTGACAAATATGTATTCAATATCATTAGGACACATAAACATTACGGTAATAATTAATGATCAATAAGCCTTTTGGAGATGACAGATTTCATTGCAAACTAATTATGTCAAACACTGTGAGTGTACCATGGATCTACATATGAATTCAAAAGCTTAATTTATTGATTGATTGATTGATTGTGAAGCTATTCAACCATTTTACTCTGATACCAAATTATAGTGCTTCTCACACTTAATAGTTAATAGTTAGTTGCTAAATAAATAATGAGATGGTGTGAAATGTCATGTGTTGTTTTTCTTCTGAGGTTTTATTTTCCAAATTTTAAGACTTGCAAATGACCAGATGATTTTTTTTTCTATGTACTGATATGGGAAAAAATAAATAAAAATAATAATAAAAAAAAAAAAAATCATTTGGATGACTTTTTTTTCCATATGACTATAAATATACATCTATACATACCTTACACACATAAATCTACAAATACACACTTACACTTATATGCACAGATACACTTACATAAAGACGTTAAGATGTCTGCATCAAAAGAAATTCACAAAAGTGATTTTATGTCCATAGAAAGCACATTAAATGTAATTAAAGTGTCTACTTTTAAGGTTTCAATTAAATTTTTGGAGAATAAAATGTCAAAATTTGGTTGAAAAAATTTTACATTGTCATTCAGTGTAACACAATATTTATGTAAAAATTCAAATAACATGCTTATTCTGACTTGTACATATTAAAATATATAAAAGAATAAGGAAGCATATTAAATTTTATTGTGTTTTAAATGAGTAAAAAAAATCTTACTGGCAAATGGGCAAAACTTAGGATAGTGGCAAATTTAAAAAATGTAAAATTACAACTACTTAGCATTTGGGGTGAAAGTAATTCATCTTTTAATGTGTCATAAATTGATTTTTGTTGTAAATATGCCTGACAAGATTGTTACACTGAATGACATTTTAGTGGGAAAATTTAGTAAATCAGGGAAAATGTGTGATATTTATTTTTGGCTCAGAAAAACAAAAACAAAATTGCAATTAATTTAAACAGAAAACTTTTTAATTATTTTGGGGAAAAACAACAATTTAAAGCAGTATTACACTTATTGTTTTTATGGTTAAACCTTTTTTCGTCTTTGACCCGTTACATAAACATACATTTACACTTATACATGAGAGGGTAAATTTAGGAGTTTACTAAGGCAAAACTCATAGTTAATAGTTATTTAATAGTGAGAACTGGTCCCCCCCAAAAAAAGTGTGACCTACACAAGCCTTACACTTAACACATATAAATATAAATTGATTAATTTACACATACAAATGTGCATACACTTGTGACAACATATGTCTATACACTTTTGAAGTTACACAGAAAAATATTTGATACTTTTGTGAGAGAACACAAAACCATTGAAATATACTTTTTCCTCCCATCACACTTTTTAACCATTTAAGGGCTCCGTAGGTACATACTCAAATATCCATATGCCTAATCTGCCATTGTTGTGTGTTATATCTTTTCTAACTTATCAAAATTAAAGTACTGATGGTGAGACGAAACTTTGCAAAGCACAGAGGATTTCCTCTCAACTGTATTATAACTGTTCATTACTCAAAGCTTTTCAAAACCTTGCACAATGCGGCCATCTGGTGGTTAAGAGGAGTATTAGGACTTAATTTCTACTTTCTCTACTTTCTTCAAAAAGTATTCTCATTAAAGTGTCTATATAAAAAATCTTACAATCACTAAAACAAGTCAAGAAACTAATTAAAATTACTGAAATTAGAAATGCAGTTACTTTTTATTTATTATTCTGTAGCAGCGGAAACAGGCTTCCATTCTATGTTGGTTATATACACACACACACACATATATATATATATATATATATATATATATATATATAGAATGGAAGCCTGTTTCCACTACAGAATAATAACTAAAAAAATAAATAAAATAGGTAATTGCGACTATATTTTACTACACATTTTTTTGAAGGTATAAAGGAGATATAAAGATATAAACTCAGAATTCTGACTTTCTTGAAATTCTGAAGAAAAATTTTTTCAGAATTCTCAGTTTATATTTTTTCCCCACCATGGAATTTAAAAGAAAATAGGTAACGGCACATTTTTAGCTCACAATTGTGACTTTTTTCCCCCCTCACAATTACAGATTTATATCTCTCAATTTGAACTTTTATTCTCATCAGAATTGAGTTCACAAATCTGCATTTACACACTTGCAATTGAAAAAAGTCTGAACTGTAAGATAAAAAGTTGCAATTAACTTCATTATTTTCACAAGCTTCCATAAACTTTGTCTTGACTTTTTACAGTTGTTATTAAGAAAGAAAGAAGATGTGTAGTGGTTTTGTATATATTATTTTATGATATTGGAAATCAACAGGATAGTTGCTGATCTAAGCTGGCTCAGCTAATTCCTCTGCTGCTTGAAATCTGAATGATGAGATTTCATAAGGTCAAATCGTACACTGTGTCTTGTCACAGCAGTTCCTGGACTGCATGTGGGTGGAGTAACAGGTCTGGAGCTTCTCTGATGTGAGGATCAGAAGGCTCAGCTGTCACTTCTGAGAGCCTAATGTCATTCTCACACCCTACTGGCTACAACTGAGTAAGCGAAGAGGTTAAATATAGCGCAGCAGAGCAGTGGAGCTGCACACAATCACTGATAAAGCAAGCATGTGCGGCGCTGCACCTCTTGTCCCTGGAATAGAATAACAGCTTCACTGTCGCTGCATGTGACTCATTGATTTTACAGCCCGCCTAACCACTCAGTCGTGTTTTCTTTCACTTGTTGACTCTTGGTTTGAAGATCCTACAGAGGAAAGATCTTTGGATAATGGGTACCACTATCAGAAGAATCGTTCTGGAGTCTGTCTAACCAGGAGCATACAGAAGTACACTAGCCTGAGGCTTAGGGACTGTGGGTGAGTGTTTCATTCATGTTTCATTCAGAGAGCAGTGTGTTCTTGTTCTGCGGGACTCTATTAATTGTTGTCACCACTTTATTAATTATTTACTAAAGATTGACACATGAGTGGCTTATAATATAATATATTGTGCAGCCTGTACTTTCCAGGCAATTTTAATACTTATATATGCATGTGTGTCTTGAATTTGGAGAGTAGTAAATTGCAAAGTAAAACTACCGTATATACTGTATCACGTGACTGTGTACCATTCACTTTATAGAAGTGCATTTCCAGTTGTAATATTTAAATTGCAGCATAAAAGTTATATATGTCATGTGACTTCATAGCATTAACTTGCTATCAAATACATTTCCAGTGGAAATAGTTTAAATGAATATCTGAACACTATTTGAAAATTACACTATTCAAAAACTTGTAACAATTACTTTTTTTTTTTTTAAGAAGTCTCTTATGATCACCAAATTTTCATTTATTTGATCAAAATGTAGTAAAACAGTATTATAAAATATTATTTGAAATTAAAAGAAGTGTTTTCTATTGGAATATATTACAAACTGTAATTTATTGCTGTGATCAAAGCTGAATTTTCAGCATCATTACTCCAGTCTTGTGTCACATGATCCCTCAGAAATCATTCTAATATGCTGATTTGCTGCTCAGTTATTATTAATTATTGTTGGTGCTAACTATTAATTTTGGTTTTTATTATCAATGTAGGAAACATTGCTGCTTAATATTCTTGTGGATCATTCTTTGAAGAATAGAAAGTTCAAAAGATCAGAATCTATTTGAAAAAACAATATTATTTTTTTTTTTACATTATAAATATCTTTACAGTCATATTTTTAACAATTCAATGCATCCTTGCTAACTAAAACTATCAATTTCTTTCTTCATTCTTTTTTTCTTAATCCAAACTTTTGAATTGTAACGTATCACAGTTTCCACAAAAATACGAGGCAGCAGAACTGTTCAACATTCATAATAATTAGAAATGTTTCTTAAGCAGTAATCAGCATATCAGAATTATTTCTGCGGGATCACGTGATACTGAAGGCTAATATATTCAATCAGAAAACAGTTATTTTAGATGGTAATATTTCATTGGACTGCCACTGTCCTTGACTGCAGGTATTACGGTAATAACAAAGCAGATATTTCCATGTAAATGGACTTTCTTGTCAATGGCATGATAAAAGAAGAAAATAAAAAGAATGAGATTGTTCTGTCTTGTCTGGAGGGCAAAGATCACAGTCATTCTCAACAGCATTGGGCCACTGCTTTTGGTCAGCTGGATAGTCTTTTATTCCTGTGATAATAGGTGTGACTGGAAAATATTGTAACTTTTGGGCTTGATATTTTGTGGGGGGGTTATTGTGAGGTGTCTGGGTTTCTGAGATTTTCTCCCGTTTGTCTCTGGATATGTTCATAGACGGTTGGCCCATTGACTCAGTATGTGTACTGTATTTTATCACCGCCTCATCCAGGTGTCGTTTATGGCTCCTATTAATACTACGGCTCGAACATGAACTTCAATATCCACCCCCTTGGAATGGCTTTTTAAAGAGCGATCCAATGATGTCACGTAACCAGAGAGGTCTTGGTTTTGGTTTACTGATGATATACTCTATTCTGCTTCTTCAGGAGTTCAAGCACGTTGAGTTACAGTGGAATGTAACCTGTTAGAAAGGCATTCATGGCTATCACTTACATGTGTGGCTGTGGTATGTTATTAGCTGATATTCCTGAGACCGTCATTTTTATTTATTTTATTTCATTATTATTTATTTTCAAGATCACATAGCTTTAAACTTTGAGGTGCAGGTCATAGCACACGGAGTACTGGAGATACTTACTGGTTTATACACATCTGCTCAAAAGTTTGCAATAATTATGATTTTTTTTAAATTAATTTAATTCAGACTTTTTTTTCTGACAATTCTGACTTTTTTTTTCTCAGAACTGCGAAACTGATTAACTGTTTTCTGTTGTAATATGTTTTAAAATGTAATTTATTGCTGTGATGCAAAGCTGGATTTTCAGCAGTGTCACATGATCCTTCAGAAATTATTTAAATATGCAGATTTGCTGCTCAAGAAACATTTCTGATTATTATCAATGTTGAAAACATGAAAATATTAATGTTTTTGCTGCTGAATATTGTTGAAACCGAAGCATTTTTTTTTTTGCATTATTTTTTTGCATTAATTTATAATTAATGAAAAAAATAACAGGGAAAATTGCACAGATTTTAGAGTAATGAAAGTTACATTTTAAAATTTACTTTTAAAAAATATACAATATCAGCCAATTTACATGTCCCAATTGATCACCATTCCATTTCAAGTGGTTATTTACATTTACATTCATGCATTACAAGATGCTTTTATCCTGAGTGACTTACACGACCAGTCAAAAGTTTTTGAACAGTAAATTTTTTTAATGTTTTTTAAAGAAGTCTCTTCTGCTCACCAAGCCTGCATTTATCTGATCCAAAATACAGCAAAAGCAGTAACATTGTGAAATATTTTTACTATTTAAAATAATTGCTTTCTATTTAAATATATTTTACATTTTTTTTATTATGTAATTTATTCCTGTGATCAAAGCTGAATTTTCAGCATCATTACTCCAGTCTTCAGTGTCACATGATCCTTCAGAAATCATTCTAATATGCTGATTTGCTGCTCAAGAAACATTTATTCTTGTTCTTCTTCTTATTATTATTATCAATATTTAAAAGAGTTGAGTACATTTTTTTCAGGATTCTTTGATGAATAGAAAGATCCAAAGATCAGCATTTATCTGAAATAAAAAGCTTTTATAACATTATACACTATACCATTCAAAAGCTTGGAGTCAGTGTAATTTTTGGGAAAGAAATTATAGAAATTAATACTTTTATTTAGCAAGGACGCTTTAAATTGATCAAAAGTGATGATAAAGACATTTCTAATGTTACAAAAGATTTCTATTTCAGATAAATGCTGTTCTTCTGAACTTTCTATTCATCAAAGAAACATGAAAAAAATTCAGCTCAGCTGTTTTCAACATAATAATAATAATAAATGTTTTTTGAGCAGCAAATCAGAACATTAGAATTATTTCTGAAGGATCATTTGACTGGAGTAATGATGCTAAAATCTCAGCTTTGAAATTACATTTTAAAATATATTTAAATAGAAAGCAGTTATTTTAAATAGTAAAATATTTCACAATATTACTGCTTTTGCTGCATTTTGGATCAAATAAATGCAGGCTTGGTGTGCAGAAGAGAATTGTTTAAAAAACATTAAAAATCTTACTGTTTCAAAAACGTTTGACTGGTAGGGCACTTTCAAAGCAGTGTTTTATCAGTTCATACATTCCCTGGGAACTGAACCCATGACTCTGACGTTGCAAAGCGCTACAGTTTGAGTTACAGGATGGTAGAAAATTTAGCAAAATGTAACATTTTTGTAATGTGATTTTTGCATTGACCTTGAATGTAGTGGTTGAATAATCATTGCACAAAAAAAAAAAAAAAAAAAAAAATATAATAATAATAATAATAATAATAATAATAATAATAATTATATATATATATATATATATATATATATATATATATATATATATATATATATATATATATATATATATATATATATATATATATATATTTATTTATTTTTTTTTTTTTTAATTTTTTTTTATTTATTTTTTTTTTTTTGGATAAGATCAATTGAGCTGCATGACATGTCCTCCCCAAAACTGCTGTTGCTGTGCACTTTTAAACACTTTGCCTGTAGACCCAGTATTTGCGAGTAGCATACATACTACAAGCTGAAATCCAATAAGACAACTGCTCCAACCGAACATAAGTTATGGATGCTTGATATAAATAGAAGCTGATGACTGTATACAGTAAGATGAACTGGGCAATATTTATTCATACAGTAATAGAAACTGATTCCAGATTATAAAATTACATAGAAGAGAATAATAAAACACAGACTGTGCGCTTACTACTGTAATGTTTGTCTGTTTTACTGTTATCAGAGTAGAAGGTAACTACCATTACAGTTGATAGACTTTGACCTTCTTGCCTCCTCTGTGTGCATCAATCAGGGCATGTGTATTGTGTTACCTGCAGATCTCTGACTGCAGTCTCCATCAAAAGCTGCAGTTTCTATTTTATATTATAGATTGGTTTTGATTCTGTTTACACTCCTTACATGGACACCTTCTAAAGCAAAGCAGGCATGCAAATCTGAGACTTCACCGTTTAGTTCACCGTGCATGTGTGCAGACTCCATGTCTTGCCAAAGCCACAATCACAAATGCCACAACTCTCCTAGCCCTTATTTAGACACATTGGACCCATCATCATGTGATAGGTCTTCTAAAACCTTTCATTTCTTCATTGGCAGCACAGGAATGCGCACTTTGGACAGCTGCTGGTACCAGCTGTGTCTCTTGGTTATCTTCAAGAGCAGACCAAATTAGGAGACAATAACAGCACCAGCTCAGCAAAGAATCAGGGATGTTCCATTGAGCACATTTGTCTTTATGTACTTTTAAAATAGTTTAAATAAAATAGTAATCCGCTTTCCTCTATAGTTTTTGAAAATATTTTTGAATGTACACAAAAAATACTATATGTATAGTATATAATACTATAAATATGTTTTCAATTTGAATATTTTTTAAAATGTAATTTATTTCTGTGATGCAATGCTGAATTTTTAGCAGTCATTACTCAAGTCACGTCACGTGTCATAAGATCCATCAGAAATCATTAAAAAGACTTTACATTTTTTTTTGTAACAATATAATAGTGTTTACTACCACTTTTGATCAATTTAATGTGTTCTTGTTGATTAAAAGTTTTAATCAATTTGTATTATTAAACGTATTTCTTTTTTACAGTGTAGAAATGCTGGTCTTACATTTATGGAAAATTTAAACCATTTTGTTTTACATAGTGGATTGCACTTATTTTTTTAAGTTTAAAATATATTACTAAGTCATGTATAAATATTAATAATAATATTAACATTTTTTTTTTTACATTTTACACTTTACATAATATTGGCAAATAACACAAATAAAGTATGATCATATAACATGCAACACAATAACCGAAATAAGTAATGATCTGACAATAAGAGGAAACAAATGAGATTTAAGTTTAGTCTTAAAGATCTGGAGTTAGGAGACAGCGAGGAGGTTTTTGGGGTGATTTGTTAATAGGGCCTCTGTTTCTTTTTAGGGATTACATTATCTGTGTTATTAAGATATGTAACTCATTACAATGTACAATCTGTAAATCTGTAAGCGGTAACAGAATATACATCACACTGGATGAAACAAATGGTATGATTGTTTCTCTTATTTTTTTTGCCAAGAAACCCTGCCCAGTCCTGTGTATTAAAAAAAAACCAACATAGATGCTACAAATGGCTAAAGCAACTGTCAGAAGAGCTTTATAAATAGTGCTTTACTATGAGTGCTGACACCTCTCAAAGACATGAAATCAAAGTATTGGTTCATCTATTCACAAGTTGCTGAGGGCTTTCTCTGGGGAGCTCAGGCTGTAATGATATGACTGACAGCTCAATCAGATATTTTCCAGCCTATTTAACCAGACTGTGCAGCCTCCACATGGTGGATAAATATAAAGGGTGCACAAACATACAATATGCTGGCTTTAACCTGCCTTACCTTTCAGTGTCAGACGCACATCAGATGAGACTTTGGTTGCCTGTTATCTGAGCCGCATTAAACTTTACAGTTGTTGTGATGATCAAAACACATCTACAGAAAGTGCTTCTTTTATAATCACTTCAGTTCAGCGCAAGTTCTGCACTCTCAACAAAACCCTTATAATCAATGATGCTGTCCACAAGCTCAGTGAATCCACACACTTGTGCTGCCTTTAGGTGCACCTTGGAAACTTGTACCTCTGAGTCAGGTTGTTTTTTTTGTAAATAAATGTTTGTGTTACATGAAGCAAACAGTGAAAGTTGGTTAACTGAATTTACACTTCCATATACCACATATTTAAAGGGACAGTTCACCTAAAAATTTAATTTTATTCATAATGTATCAAAATATATATTATTATTTAATTTACTCACCCATCCATCTCAAGCTATCCAAGATATAGGTGGCTTTTCTTCTTTAGTAGAACAGTAAATAAGATTTTTAGCTGAAACCATGGTCCTTGGTAATTCAAAATGCAAAATGCAAAATTCAAAAAGTCAGCAGCTATGGAGAGTGTTGCCATAGCTCCTGGCCTCATTATATATTGAGGTCTTATGAAGCAAAACAATCAGTCTGTGCAAGAAACTGAACATTATTTACAGCATTAATCCATAGCCTCAGTCTGATTCGTTAATTAATCATTCTTTTGAGCCGGTTATTTTTAGTGAACTGGATGGACCAGTTCACCATATCAGACTGAATTGTCTCAAACAGTTCGCGGCTCAAGCAGCACAGATCTACAAGTAACTCAATCAAAACTCACTTTCAGATGCCTGACAGTCACTCTGACTCGAAATGAGCCAATTTTACAATATACAAAGTTTTTATGGTTTTTCATGGTTTATGTTTATGTATTCACTTTATATGGTTTAGACATCCACGTTTCACATTATTATTGGGTGCTTGAAAAATGTTTTTGTGTTTACGTTAAGTCATTGTTTGATTAGCCTATGAACAAACTGGTGAATTGGTTATTTGAATCAGTTCACTGAAATGATTTGCATTTTATGAATAACCAAGGACCATGGTTTCAGCTAACAATCTTCTTTACTGTTCTACTGAAGAAAAAAGTCACTTACATATTGAATAGCCTGAGGGTGAGTAAATTATTGGCAAATTTTCATTTTTGAGTGAACTAGCCCTTTAAAATGATTAAAATACAGGATGTAAAATTAAAATGACCTGCAAATTCATGCATTATAATTCACTATTGCTCACTGATCTCTCTATAGATTATAGATACATTATATGATATTATCTATATTATAAAGCAGTAATTTCCCACACTGTTTCTAAACACGCTCCTTCTAATGTTACAATTTGTGTATCATCTAGAATTCTGAGTTTCCCATTTGTAAATATGACTTTGCCATGTGCTCAGAATATGTAATTATAATATTTCTGAAGGGCACACTACTTTATATGGAAAGCTGTTAGCCAATCACAGGAGTGAGCATTTGCAATGAAGTCTTATAGAAGACACGACTCTTTAAACAGTGTGTTCAAATCAGGGCTGAAAATGACCTTTTTGTTTCCAAATTCTGTCAGATTTTGATGTAAAAACCCTACTAATATTATAAATGCACCACAGGAAACATAAAATTAAAAAATTGCAATGCATTACCCCTTTAACTAAAGAACTGAGAGAACTTCATTAAAATACTAATGAGCGATTGCTTTTTTCCAGTTATTCTTATTCATTAAAGACAAGCAGAATGAATTTCTGAATGAAGAGTTCATAAATCCATTATTACATAATCTGTTCCACTGGAATGATTGCAACAACTTACATATGAGAAATTTTACAAATCATTTAGAGAGAAATTTGTTCTGCTTGTGCTTCATGAATACGCCCCAGTGTAACAGCTTGAATAGTAACTATTTAACCATTCTTTATATATGTTTCCACACTAAAAATGATAACCATAAACATTTGTTTTGTGAAACCATTTTGCTAGTCCACTCATGGTGTTGTGACTTTGGAGCTTGGACAGATATTTAATACAGCAGCACTGTAGAAACACGAGTTATTCCTAGCCTTATCTTGCCAGTTGGGTCTAAACAGATCAATGAAAAAAATAGCACCAAAGCAGTGTTTATTACAACACCATTAAGCTCTACTGCAAATGTGTTGCTCTCGAATAGTGTTTTAGTATTTTCATTTACAGTTTACTTCAGATTTAACAACAATGGAGAGATAGGGAGAGATAGCTGTCACATGAGGAATTTATCACAAGGGTTATATCTCAGTTACTATCAGGATTTGAGTCAAAAGTTCAAATGCTGAAAACTACAGTGTTTTCATTGTAAAACTAGTAAGTATTCAAATATAATTCAGACATATTATCGGGGCATGGGACTGGAATTAGCAGATTTGAGTGTAACAGCACACACAGAAAGTTATAGATCCATACTGAGGTAGTAGAAAAAAAAAGAAAGAAATTTATATGATTTAAGTGCGCAACATTGCACGACCAAAATGTTTCAACACGATTGCAATGTGAATTTATACAAGAGTAGTTCAATAAACAATAAGTTAAAATTAAGTGGCTTATGTTTTAGACACAATATTTTGCTCAATTTTGCTGATGAAAACTCTTCCAATCAAAGCCACAGCAGAACTGTTTTGTGTCTCAGAGCAACACAGCGGTGTTTTGTTACTGAATGAATCCAAGTTTTTGAACGAATCAAGTGAGTCAATGATTCAGTAACCCATTCATAAAGACATTAGTCACTTGCCTCGTTTCTGAATGAATCAGCCGTTTGAACAAATCTGTTGAATGAAGGACTAATGTCTTGTCCAAATACCCACACTTGCAGTCTTGGCCACTTGAGAGCGCGTGCACACGACAGGAAGTAAGTGCGCAAGACTGTCCCAGGTCTTCAAAATGCCAAAGTGCAGTGCCCTTAATGGATAATAAACCTACACTATCTAGAATACCGCTTCGGAGCGGTATTCGAGGCTAAGCGTATCCCATCATGCATCATGTTCTGGAAATAAATCGTGATCTCGCCAGAGGTCACGGAATCCTTTCCAATGTAAGTTAAATATTAATATAATTATTAGATATTACATATAATTTGGTAGAAAAACAGTGTTTTTACGTTTTATTGGTGCAAAGATGAGTAGTGGTGATATTTATTTTGTACATCATTTGCAACTGATTTTTATCACTTAATTTGAAGCACCACAAATTAAATTGTCATGTTATAGGGACTACTGAACAGACATTTAGAAGTTGATTTTAAAATGCAAAGTATTTAAAATGAAAATGAAAATAAAGCTAGGTAA